>BQNB010045368.1:6696-38941 GCA_026074375.1 Tanacetum coccineum
AAAGGATATACCCAAAGAAAAATTGGAATCTCTCGTCGATAGAACTTTATGTTTAAACGGCAGGAGTTGGTTACCGAGTTATGGCGACTTAAGATCTGTGATTATGCATGAATCCTACAAGTCAAAGTATTCCATCCATCCCAGTTCTGAAAAGATGTACCAAGACATGTAAAAGCTATATTGGTGGCCCAATATAAAAGCTGACATCGCCACCTATGTTAGCAAGTACTTAACATGTGCGAGGGTCAAGGCCGAACACCAAAGGCCATTGGGACTGTTAGTACAACCAGCAATACCCGAGTGAAAGTGGGATAATATCACGATGGATTTTATCACCAAGCTTCTTAAGTCGTCACAAGGTTTTGACACCATCTGGGTGATTGTAGATCAACTTTCAAAAACTGTTCATTTCTTGCCAATAAGGGAAAATGATCCGTAGAACAAGTTGGCAAGGTTGTACCTGAACAGGATAGTAGCAAGACACGGAATACCTGTTTCAATCATCTGTGATCATGATGGAAGATTTACGTCAAATTTCTGGAAATCATTTCAGGAAGCTTTAGGTATAGATATAAGTATGAGCACTGCGTATCATCCAGAAACTGACAGCCAGAGCGAGAGGACTATTCAAACTCTCGAGGACATGCTACATGCTTGCGTGATCGATTTTGGAAAGGGTTGGATTAAACATTTGCCATTAGCCGAATTTTCATATAACAACAGTTATCACACTAGCATAAAGGCCACACCCTATGAGGCACTTTATAGCCGAAAATATTGATCACCTATGTGTTGGGCCGAAGTTGGAGAAGCTCAACTAACTGGTCTGGAATTGATCCAAGAAACAACGGAAAAGATCGTCTTGATCAAGCAGAGAATTCAAACTGCTCAGGATCGACAAAAGAGCTACGCTGATTTGAAGCGGAAGCCCATGGAGTTCGAAGTTGGGGATAGAGTTATGCTCAATGTCTCACCTTGGAAAGGGGTTGTACGATTCGGTAAGCGGGGCAAGTTGAACCCGAGATATGTCGGACCTTTCAAGGTGTTAGCTAAAGTGGGGAAAGTTGCCTATAGACTGGAACTTCCTCAAGAGTTGAGCAGGGTTCACCACACTTTCCATGTGTCTAATATGAAGAAGTGTTACGCTGACAAACCATTTTCACATTGATGATAAGCTCCAGTTTGTGGAAGGCCCGTTGAAATCATGGAACGAGAGATCAAACAATTGAAGCGAAGCCGGATACCATTAGTTAAGGTTCGCTGGAACTCTAGGAGAAGTCCTGAGTTCAACTGGGAAAGTGAAGATTCGTTCAAACAGAAATACCCACAGCTTTTCACAAACCGGGCTTCGTCATCCATACAAGGTCTTAAGCTTTGAGGACAAAGCTCTTTTAACAGGTGGAGACTGTAACATTTCTCAATTTTAGGTCATTTTATGACACCTATTATTCATCACTATTTATTTTGGTCTGATACGCGTTTACTTTTAATTTAACTTTTAAGCTAAATCGCGTAGACTAGAAATAATCATTTAACGTAAACGGTCACCAGATAAATTAAGGATTACGTCAAACAAGTGTTATATAATTATTAAGAAGATAATTATTAACTTTGCTAATAGAATTTTTATATGGGTCACCGTAAAAGGCTTACGAATCGCAATAAAATACACATAGACACACCCGAAATACAAGACTTTACCTAGACTCAAACCAATACCCACTTTTAAACATTAAACATAAAATTAAATCAATTCTTGTGTTAATACCCCACTGGGTGCCCTGGTTCTGAGGGACAAAAGCACCCAGAAAATTCTCCTAAAGAATCCATAAGTACATGACAAATCCTATGTAATTAAACCTTGTACAACATGTTCCTAGATTAAGCTAATACACAATGGTTAATAACCATTTTGGCTCTCTTTTCTCTTGGATGCCGCGGCAACATGCATGTATGTACACAAATCCATAAGATTTCCATAATCTTGGTAAATCTTGTACCAAAACCTTGTAAAAAAGAATTTGTACTAGCAAGATTGATTAAGAAAAGCCCATGGGAGACTAAAAAAAAAAAATAAAAAAAAAAAAAAAAAAAAAAAAAAACCTAAAAACCTCAAAACCACCGATTAGGACTCGGCAACATGCATGTATGTACACAAAACCATAAGATTTCATAATCTTAGGAAATCTTGTACAAATATTGAGTAATTAAGACATGTACTTAGTTGTTTTAACAAAACAATGTGTGATTAACTAGAAACTATGAAACCACTAAGCCTAGGGCCGGTTTTGGTTTGTTTGGGACTAGGAATATGTAACTAGTATTCTTGCCTATAAATACTCATGTACATTCACCTTAAACACTTCTTGCAACTCACAAAACACTCAAACAACTAAGTCATATTATTGTCTCTCTTGTTCGGGTCACAAACCGCAAACAAACACTTCCATTAATTCATTCGAACCCACAAACACTACTAGGATTGTCATACGAGTGCACAAGGGGAATACACGAGCTAAGGTTGGGTGTTTACAAAGCTTTGAAGCTTAGGGTTTGGTTGTTGATCGTGTAAAACACATTTGGGTTGCCACATTACTCGCATACACTCGAACCAAGTCTCTAGGACCTCTTGTAAGTCGCGGTTAAGCTTGTACATTTCATATTATACTTAACTCTTTGATATCTAGTCGTATAGTTCATGAAATATATGATTAATGAATTGTGTGGGCGTAAACACATATGGTTCAACCCATGTGTGGCACACGTACACTTATATGCATATAATCTATCTTGTGTGGTGTTAAGAAACATGTACAAAATAATTTAATGGAAAGCAAAGGCTTAAACGGGTTCGTCTATTGGCAAACGTAAACCTTAACTCTTACAAACGAATTTCATGAAACTTATACGTAAACTTTTCCTATAAACAAAATGGCACGACTCGGGAAAGTATATACGACCTAAACTAACGCGTGCATGTGATGAACACGACCTATATATAAGCTAAACAAACATAATATGGTTACTAGGACTCTCTTCGAACCATATATGTTGCTAGAGAGATCAACGGACCATAAAGGGGCTCGTTTTATCCAAACCGCCCACGTTTAGGCCCAACAAGCCCAATAGCCCAGTGTTTTGAGGCCCGTAGCTTATAGATAAGCTCACTCAAGCTTATCGAAGCCTCATAGAGTTCTTAAACTCGTTGGAACACATGAAATACAAAAGAAACCTTAACGGGCCGTAAACGGGCCCATTATACTCAAACAGGCCCAACGAACTAGGCCAATGAGCCCACAGCTTATTGATAAGCTCCATAAGCTTATTAAGAGACCTATGTGCTTATTGAACTTGTATAAACCCCAAGGTACCTTAACGAGTGTTTAAAAACCAAATAGACCCTTAACGGGCTTATTAGCCCATTACCGTGACCCAAAGGCCCAAATGCTAGACTTATGGCTTATTGTATAAGCTAATGAGTAAAAACAGTTTATTTAAGATTGGAACACTTAATTGGAACTTAAGCTATATGAAAAACTAGTTGGAAACCCTTAATGGGCCTTAAAAGGGCTTACCGAGTTTGGTTATTGGGCCGAAGACCCAATAGACACAAAATAAGCTCATCCGAGCTTATTTATAGACCAAACAGTTCGTGTGGCTTATTTGAGCTTAATGAAGGCTTTTGTTACTTTAAAAATCCCTTTTGGACCTTCAAAAAGCTTAACGGGCCTTATTGGGCCGAAAAGCCCAATAAGCTTGAAATAAGCTCGTCCGAGCTTATGTATAAGCCAAAAAAGTTTATTTTGCTTATTTGAACTTAATAAAACTTGTTGCCACTTTTTAGAACTCAATCGGACTTAAAATGCAATTTTTGTAAGTTGAGGGGTTAAAAGTGTCAATTTTGAAACTCGAGGGTTGAAACTGCCATTTCACTATTTTGGAAGTTAAGGGACTGTGTTTGACATTTCTGAAACTTTAGGGGCTCTTGGAGCATATAAGGACCTAAAGTGTAATTGTGAAAAGTTAAAGGACTAAAAGTGTAATTATGGAAACTTGAGGGTTTAAAATGTAAATATTATATTTTCATAAACATAAGGACTAGTTTTGTAAATATAGGAAACCTAAGGGTATTTCATGAATAAAGGTGATTTTAATAACCACTTACCATACCGGACGAATTATATAGTTATCGGATATTATACAAGTTAAACCACGACTTAATAAATATGAATATTTATTAATAATGGTTATACGTATACTAGAATGTGTATGATCGTATACCTTCCAAGGAGCATCATGAATACAAAATAATTAAACATGGGCACCACACAAGTGATAAAGTATATATAAATACATTTTATTGTAGTTTATACTTAAGTCTTT
Organism: Tanacetum coccineum; assembly: GCA_026074375.1. Lineage (NCBI taxonomy): Eukaryota > Viridiplantae > Streptophyta > Magnoliopsida > Asterales > Asteraceae > Tanacetum > Tanacetum coccineum. Next base: position 11,080 of record BQNB010045368.1, read on the forward strand.
TGCTAAACTTGTAGATAAGACTGGTATTTTTCTTAGGTATTTGAGGTGTGATAATTGCCATACTGGATATATTTTTATTTTCAGAGATATTTTTACTAAGGGTGAGTTTTATAGCCATGTTTAAATTATTTTGAATTATTTTATTTTGGGGGTGAGAACATGTTTAGTTTTAAAAATTGTAGGCAGTGTAAATTTATTATATGCTTACGTGTTTGATAGTAGCGATCATTTTGAGCTTTATATGAATTCAAAATTTATAGATTGTGAGGGCGAATCGCTTATAAATAGATTATTGTGATAAATGTTTGGGTGGGAGTAGCGTTATTTGCAGGGATGGGATAAAAACATTAACATGTCGGATTTTGTGATGTTGCGGCGTTATCCTTCCACATCATTCAGGGCATTTATTGGCAATTTATCGCGCTCGTTCATACATGTCGAGTTTGTGTATGAGCTTAGGAAATAAGTAATTACTTTATGCGTTTGATCTATTGTTAATATACATTGGACAATATTTCTGTTTAGGCTATAAAATAGCGTTACTGAGACCTAAGGACTAGAAGGATCTTTTAGGCTATAAATAGCTATTCATCCACACAAAGAGAGAGCTTTTTCCTTGTGTTTTTCTTTTTAAAAAATTAGTTTATGTAGTTTTTAGTTAAAAAGGTAAATTTTCCCTTTTTAAGTTTTGTAATTGCTTTTTTAGATTCCTGTCACAATTGTTTTGTATGTATAAGTTAAAAAGCAAATTTTTCCTATAATTAGTTTGTTATTTTTTCATTGTTTAAGCTTTTATTAAAAGTCAAATGAATGAAGAGTTCTTAAGCTCAAACAAGTCTATAAAGGTTTACAAGTTCTAAGTTGTATTTAGTTATAATTTTATTATAAACTTAAAATAGTATTAAGTACTTTGTTCTTGGATTTGAAGTTTTGGATAATGAATAGAAAGGTAAGAGTTATTGGCTATATTGGTTATTATAATAAGTAGAGCTTGTAGAATAAGCCTTGTTGATTTTACTCTGTTTAGTAGGTTTAGGTTTCAATCCTTTTTTTATTTATCTCTTTAGTTATTAGTATCTTGTCACTTGTATTATCCTTCACTTAGTGCTCTCTTATATAGTTAATATGAGTTGTTTTAATTAGTTATTAAAAGTTATTATAATAAGATTAATTGATTCTACATTATCATTAGGTTAGTATTATGTTTATACTTGTCTTAAAAACAAAAAAAAATAATAGTTTAGCTTATAGCTTATTAAATTGGCTTATTTTTTGCTTAAGGTTGCTCATTAGGTTGGTATTAAGCTGTTCTATATCTGGTCTTAAAGTTGTCATCATTAGTTTGCAAATTCATAAGCTTAAATGGATTTGCTAAAAAATAAGGGAGTGTTTGGATCAACAGTACTAACCTCAAGTTAGTACTGCTTGAGTCCCTTTAATCCTAGATTTTTTATTTAAATCTATCAAATAAGTTTATCATTGTAGGATTTAGAGACTTAGTTGGTCTAATTCAGTTTTAATATAAGATAGCTAGTTATTTTTAAGAATCTGTTAGAATTAAGGAAGTAGAATAATCATTTCAAGCTTAGAACAGTTTTAGCTTTTACATTTTCTTAATTTGCATATAGACTTGTGATTTAAGAGTGTTAAAATGAGTTCTATTGGTCTGCACTAAAAGGTTTTAAAAGTTATGATTCAAAGGTGTCAACTGCATCAACACTAATTTTACTAAAACAGTCATTTTCTAGTTTCATTTTAAGAAGGATTAAATAGGTTTTAGCTTTTGGTATTCAACATATAGGTAGCTTTTATCCCATAGTTTACAAGTGTGCAATTAGTTTTTAAAATATAGCTTAATTCATCATCTGTTTTACCTTTCAAAATCAGCTGTTTTACTTTTCATCTAAAAATCCAAAGACAACATAAGCTGTCTGATTTGTCTGATTGGTTGAGTTATTTCTAAAAGCTCTCAATGTCCAAAATCCTTTTTAAAGGTATTTTAAGAGAATCTTTGATCTAAGCTTTCCAAAAAGCTAAGTCTCATCTTCTGAAGAGCTTATTTGAGAGCTTAGTTTTAAGCTTAAAGTAGCCTTAGGGACTGATTGGTTATTTGTTTTAATTCTTAAGCTTATTTAGTCTTTCAGCTTATTTCTTGCTTATTTCCAGTTCAATTTAGCTCATTAGCTTAGGTTTAGCTTATTATAGCTTTTTTAGTCTTAACTTTAGCTTATTAAGGTTTCTAGCTTATTTAGTTTAAGGAAAAGCAAAAAAAAATTAATTAGTAAATCTGTCATCTTTTCAGCTAGTTCCTAGCTTATTTAGGGCTTTTCACAAAAAGTTGCTTTTATTAAAAATGCTTATTTTTAGGAGCTTTACAACTTTGCTTTTTTTAAGATTTTCAAAAAAATAAAAAAGGGGATAGTGGAAGTCGGGGGTGAGCAAGACTCGAACCCCCGACCTCAACACTCTCAACCCTTATAACATCACACACTACCACTGCGCCCTGGGGTCTTTTTCGTTAGTCTCTTACCTTATTTAATCTTTATACACGTTTTGCTCTTATAAGCTTAATAAGCTGTTTCAGCTTATTTCGTGGCTTAATTGATAAGCTGTGATCTCAAGCTTATTTTTCCTAGGTTTTAATTAGTATAAGCTATTTTCTGTAATTTTTCTAGAATTTTTATAGTCCGTTTAGTATTTTTAAACATTTACTTTCATTAAAAAGTTTAAAAAATCATAAAAAATAGAAAAATAATCAAAAAAATATAAATCTTTTTTAGAAAATTTTCTTTTATCATAAAGTTTATAGGAAAATTAGTTTTGCTTTCGTAGGGTCTAATTTGCAAAAATTCAATTTTTAAAAAACGGGATTCGTTCCCGTTCTCGTTTTTCGTGTTTTAACGCTCATTTCAACTCCGTTTTTGTTTTAGTTTTCTTTAAACTTACTTTTTAGTCAAATAGAGTCATTTTAAAGAGAAAAAAATTAAGTTAGGTTATTTTTTTAGAACTTTAGAGGGTTTTAGACCTCCCAGTTAGGGGTCCCCGTTTTTGCGTTTTAAGTTAAATTTTGGTGTTTCGCAGTTATTTGTCTCGTGCTTAGGTATGTTAAGAATTTGTTTAATTTTAAATTTAAACAGTATATAATTACCATCAACCTTTGTTTCCAATTTAAAACAAAATCATTGTCCGAGACATCAAACGTAGTTTTTCAATTCACAATACGTTGGGACATAACGACCAGGGAATCATACTTCCCTTTATATACATATATATTATATATTTTTGTGAAGATTTTCTCTTTTTAACCCTTTGTCTCAAGGGGTAGTTTTGGGTAATTTTCCATCATATATTATATTTTAAAATAACGTATAAATAGATTTCAAGCGAATCACTATTCTTTTTGTTTGGAAGGCATATTTCAATTGTTTTGTATAATTGGTGAATAGATTAAGCTTGCTTAAGCATTTGTTTGATGGGTTTAATTAGTTTTCAGAATTGGACCTAGGGTATTAGGTTAGAGTTAGGTCGTTGCATCGAAGTCTATGGCCCAATAAAACTTTACAATTAACATTTTCTAGTCAAATACTAACATTTGCTTCCCTCATTACTATTGGTATCTTATTCTTCTTATTATGTTTAATTTGTCTTGCTTAAGTGTTTTATTAATCTGTTTTGCCTTGTGATAGTTAGATCTCTCATTTTCATGCTTGTGCTTAACATTTGCTAAAAATTCATCAATTCTTGCAATATTTGTTCTTCTTTGATTCATGCTCATTTAAGTGTTTAGATCTAACAAATAGGTGATAATCTGGTAATTCATGTTTAAGTGTTTAAAAAAAACCATTTTCATAAGCTTAACTTCCAAATCAGTTTATTAAAGGGTGTTTGGGTCAAGACTAGTACTAACTCTAAGTTAGTATTGGTGGTGTTTCTTACCACTTTTGGTCATTTAGATTTGTTAAAATTTATCTTTAGTTCATGTTTAAGCAAAATTTAGTCGAGTTTTAGTTCAAAGTTAAGTTTTCAAAGAAATTTCTCACCTCGGTGGTGACAGTTTTAGTTTTAGGATTGATATCTTCAAATTTGAGGTTTAGAGTTAAAAGTTGTGTTAACAAGTTCTATATGTGCTCTAAAATCAGTCAAACATCTGGTCTTTGAGAATTTGTCAAAGGTTTTAACGTTCACCACTTTTTACCCATCTTAGCATAAATTGTCTAAGTCTCATTAGCCTGTTTCTAATGCAAATTCAGATAGGTAATTGGTAGTTATAGGCTTTGAAATTAAGAGCTTAAGTAGATTAGAAGCTAGATTTTAAGATTATGTGTTTGACTTTATCTGTTTTTGGGCTTAAAAGTGCATGTTCAGTTCAAATTTGGCCTCATAGTTCAGATTAGGCTTATTTCTGTTTAGGTGCTTAAATAGAGTTAGAATTGCTTATTTTGCCTTTAGAATTGCTGATTAAGATAGTTTGAGTAATATTAAGCTTTTGGAAGTTGTTTTAGCATAATTAAAGCTTATAGATCAAACCTGTTTAAGTCTTAGGCTTATTATTTCATTTAGGTGGACTGCTAGCTTATTTCACTTATTTTTGTTTCTAAATGCTTATTAGGTGGAGAAGAGTAGATAAGTTCAGTTGTTAAGTTCTTTCAAAAGCTTATCAAGGTTTTAGAAGCTTAAGTAGCTTTTAGTACAAGCTAGCAGTACTAACCTTAAGTTAGTACTGCTGAGTTTCTTTGGTGAAAATTACAGCTTATTCAGTTTTCTAGATTTGCTTATTTACGGTTAGGCTTGCTTATTAGGAATTGGTAGTAATTAGTTTTCAGCTTATTTGTTTTAATTTAGCTTATTGAGTCTTTAGTTTACAAACAGTTTTGCTTGTTAAGCATTTTACAATCTGTTAGTTTTTTAAGTTGCATAATCTAGCTTATTTGTAGTTTTTAGAAAAAGTAATTTCACAAAAAGGGTTTATTTTTAGCTTAAGTTTAGTTTTCAAAAAGAAAAATTAAGTAAAAAAATGATTTTGAAAAAAGGGAAGCCATGGGGGTCGAACCCATGACCTCTCCCTTTGCACACACAAGTCTCACAACACACACACAATACCATCTGCCCTAGGGTATTTCTTTAATTACATAGTTACACAACTTTATTAATATAGTCATTTTTTAGATTTTGCTTATTTGCTAATTTGCTTATTTTTTGGCTTATCCGTTTAGCACTTTTCAAGTTTCATATTTTTCTTATATTTCTTATTCTTCAAAGTACTTTTTGTAATTTTTTTAGAATTTTTATAATTTAGTTTAGTATTTTTAATCAATTTATTTCATTAAATCTATTTTTAATTCGTATTAAATAAAATAAAAACAAAAAAAATATAATTCTTTTTCTGAAAATTATTTTTAGTCATTTAGGATTTATTAAAATTAAATTTGCAATTTTATGGTTTAATTTTGATGATTTTGCTTATATGTCGCATTTTTAATTTCCCGTTATCGTTTTACCTTTAAATTTTTAAGTGCTTTATAATTGATTAGCTCTTACGTGTTATTATCATAAAACTTGTTAGAAGTAGTAAACCCAAATCAAGAACTTTTAAACCAAATCAAAATCATCGATCATAAGGACTAACATCGATTATTCTCAATTCACGCTTCGCCGAGGAAAAACGACCCGTGAGGTTTTTGAGACAACTTTGGTTAAAAGTTTGTTTCTCGAACCCGACGGAAAATACTATAAACTATAAATATAATATTACATCCTAGTATACTTAATAATGATTAAATACTATATATAATATATATATAGATATTATAAACATATATATAATATAAGATATTTAGTATAGATAGGGTGTTTGGGCGTAATTAATTTTTGGCGCCATTGGCCTAGGGGCTGGGAGGTGTGTTAACGATTATCGGTTTCTTTCGAAAGATTTAGTATTTTGAAGAACCTTCCTTGTGTGAGTTAATTTTCCGTTGTTATATATTTTCTTCTAATATTAATAAAAAAAAAATCCAAAAATAATTCTTTCATATTTTAAATATCTTTTTCTTATGTATTGTTTTAAAAGTCTAAAAATAAATCTTTCTATATCCTCAAATCCTTTATTCTTTCTTCTTATCCTCTATATTGTTTAATTCTAATGACGTCATGTTACCAACCTAGTTGCTACGGGTGTGGAGGTCCTTTAGACGGTTCGATTTGTTGACAATGTAATTGCGAAAGGTGTGGAAAGCGTTATGCAGGAATTTGTTTATCAATGTAAGTGATAGAACAAATCCGAATTCCTTATTTTTCTGACTACCCTCCACAACCCCAGTACGAGACCAATATATATGAGTTTAGTGGAAACGATGCCTCTATTAGGGATACGATTGACCATCTCAAGACCGTTGTTATACAAACAGAACTCGTGCTATCGATCAAAAACTTCGATAATAATTTTCCACTAACCTTCACCGAATCTTTTCACAACAATATCCTTTTTTGAGAAAACTAGTGGGGTCCTACATAGCGAAGCGTTTCAGTTTCAAACCGAATGAACTCAAATTTTCAATATCATTCTAATTCTTTCGGTTTTGACCAAATTGAACCCTTGCAGCATTACATCAATAATCTGAATCAGCTTAATAACGAACTTTATACAATGATGGAAGATTTTATGAAAAATAATTAATCAACAACGTGAGCAGGAGGCTTTACTTGTAGCTCAAAGAGAGCAAGAATTACGTGAACAAGAGCAGGCAGCTCAAGAAAAGGAAGAACTTTCACCGAACTCCATCTTTCAGCCTCAGGAAAATCCAGAAAACATTCCTTTCTTTGATAATGAAACAAGGAACGAGATTTATAAAATGATGGGAGATTTTAGAAAAAGAATAAATCAACAACGTGAGCAGGAGGCTTTACTTGCAGCTCAACGAGAGCAAGAACTATAGCAAGCAACTCAAGAAAAGGAACTAAAACAGAACTCTCAACGTCTCGATAAGGAAAAGCAGGAAGTTAAGAATATCAAAGAGCCGACAACTAAATGTCAAACTCATATTACACCGTGTTTAAAGAACTTTAAAGTTATTCACAAGGAGAGCACTATTCCTTTGAATAAAACACCTCAAATTTCTTCGGTTAATGCAATTACACACGACTTACCAACCGAGGAACCCGTTAACTCTCTAAGTTTGGGGGATAAGCATCTTGACACTATTTCGGAAACGGAAAAGTCTAGTGTTAAGAACCTTGTCCCAATCCCAAGTGAGTCCGAGGATTTTTCCGATGATGAAAGTGAGTGTGATATGCCAGTTTGTGATGATTTTACGACTTTCTATAATCCTCTCTTTGATTCTAATGACGATTTCACCTCTAGTGATGACAAGTCACTTTCTAATAAGGATGTTCCAAAAGAAAATTTCAAAATATATTCGAACCCTCTTTTTGATGACGAAGAAATCATTTCTACCAAGATAGATCCGCATTCCTTTAATGCCGAGTCTAATCTTATCGAATCTTTGCTTAATCGATATACTTTGATTGATTCTTCTCTTAAGTTTGATTATCTTCTCGAGGAGTTCTCCGGTGAACTCGCTTATATCAATCCAATTCCACCGGGAATTGAGGAAGCCGACTTTGATCTAGAGGAAGAAATCCGTCTTGTTGAGAATTTGTCATATGATAATTCATTTCCACGACTGCCAGAAGAACTTAATGCGGAAAATGTTGATATGATTATCGAGTCTCCCTCCCCATCTCCTATCCCCGTCACGGATAGTGACTCTCTTATGGAGGAGATCGATTTATTTCTTGCTTCCGATGACTCGATGCCACTGGGCATTGAGAACGACGATTATGACTCGGAAGGGGATATTCAATTTCTTAAAGAATTGCTTAGCAATGATTCCCCTCCCCTTCCCGAAAATAAGTCATCTAAACTTGATCATTTTAATGATCCGTCATCTTCTCGTCCTCCTCCAGAACCACCGGATGTTGAGGTTTGCTTTGATATTAAGCCCGATAAGGGTGTTGTTACTAACAAAGTGGTGGGTGACATTTCTGAACACAATGTTCTTATGCCTAACCTTTTACCCACCTAACCCACCCTTTGTCCAGTATTTGACCTTTTGCTCTCGTTTTCATCTGAAAACGAGGACAAAGTGTTAAAGCCTGGTATTCTTTCTTATATATCTTCTCGTATCTCATCAAGACAAAATCACTTCTGATTTTTCTGAGAACCCGATGATGATGTATGGAGGGGACATTCCTCTCTTGGATGACCCGTATCTCCATTTCTATCCCCCTTGACCAGGTTCAAGTATGGGGGATCGAGTCAGGCTCAAGACTCGGTGAACAAAAATAAGCGCTTCGTGGGAGGCACCCCATGCTTATCCATCTTTCTTCTTTCTTATTTCTAATGAGATGTGAGGAGGCTTGTACTCTTCTAATTCTTGTTGTTTGTGCTTGTGATTGTTTGTAGGATTACCCCAAAATTTTTGAAGACTCTCGTGTTCGGGGTTTTGTCCCGGTTCACTCGAGCTTCCTAGCCTTTGCTTGCCATTAGTTTGGGGAAATCCAATATCCTAGATTATTATCGACTAACATCTATCTTATAGCATACTTCATAAACGGCTTAAGATTTTTGTAATACTTTCTCCATGCTCGGATTATGCATTCGACTTTTTGAGTTTTAGTATGGGGTTTCAAGCCCTAGACTAGGAAACATTGAGGATAATGTTTAGTTTTAGTATGGGGTTTCGAGCCCTAGACTAGGAAACATTGAGGACAATGTTTAGTTTTAGTATGGGGTGGTATATCTTTGATATGATCTTACCTACCTTTTGCCTGTGTTGTCCTCCATGTACCCGGTTTTCACCGCTAAATAATTTTTAAAATTTTATATATAACTTAAAAAAAAGGAAAAAATTTATAGTTGATAAAAATAATAAGTGTTTTGACACGAATGTAGGCTTTCCGTTGGTGAGAACAAAAGTAAATTTTAACCCGACCGGTTTATATCTTAGCTTTCTCCTTAACGTAAATAGATCGAATTTTGCTAATCTTTTATACAAGGAGCTATAAAAAGCAAGTCTAGCTTGAAAAAGTCAAGATTTTGCAAGTTCCCATAATTGATTTTAAATATGCGAAGATCGATTTATTAGGCTAAGCATTCACGAGTTTCTTTCTTAGAAATTTTAAATTGGGAAGAACAAGAGATGATAGAGTAGAATATAAGTTTTGATGCTAAACGTAGAATAGTTGGATTTCTTTAAAGCTCATAAGTGTTAATTGTGGCTTTTTCTCCCATTAGCTTGTTTCACCTTTATATATAATTGTTTAATAAATAGAGTTGTGCGGTTTTTTTTAATAATTAGTTCATAGAAGTTTTCTTTAGTTCCTTTGTGATTAAGATAACGTATACATCAGGAATACTTAATTTGGCATACTATATGTATCACATGAATAAATATTTTGCTTATCCCTTAAAGAGCCTTAGGGTATATGGGGTAAGTAAGATTTAATAAGTGAAATTATAGCCTTATTCATTCCTTAAAGAGCCTTAGGGTATATGGAATGGATATTGTTACTTAATTTTTGTCTTGTTTATACCTTAAAGAGCCTTAGGGTATATGGTGCAAATAAGATTGGTCAATTTATGTCTTAAAGAGCCTAAAGGTATATGACATGAATGATGCCTTGCTTAAGTAACCTAATAAAAGCCAAATTTTGGCCGCCTTGATGTGGACTTCATTCTTGATGGCATTTGATCTTTTGATAAGGTTGGAACTAATTTTTCATTGCGTTTATCCGGTTACACCTTATTTTTGGAATTTAATAAATATCGTGTAATAAAGTCTTAAGAGCCTCGGGTATATAAACTTAAATAAAATCTTGAGATACAAAATTAGGAATAAGGGAGGAGAAGTAATACACAATTAGCTTTTTTGAGTAGTGTTAGCATCATAACTTGTATTTTACAATGATCTTGTTTTTAAGCTTGGTTTGGAGAAGTGAAAGTCGGGGACGATGAATTTATCCATTTGGTCACTTTTTGTGCTTTTTGTTCCGTGATCCTCAAAGTTATCAATGAATAATGAAAGCAATACATTATGTCACACATGAATAAGTTGTAAGTTGTAAATTATGAAAATCATAAAAATGGAAAAATATTGAAAAATAATAAAACGAGGTGTTTTAAGACTTGTGATTTCTTAACTCTCCCCACCAAAGACTTTGCTACTTTTTAAAGGATTAGTTTGGGAAGGTTTTGGAGTATTTGGTTTAAGAGCATATAATATTGCGTGAGGACACGACAATCATTTAGTTTGGGGAATTTAAGAATATGAGAAATCATTTAGGTGCCTGCTCTACGAGTTCTATGGATATGTGAGAAATCACATATCCATTTTACACCAAAAATGACCCTAAAAAGATGAAATAATGCAAATTATGCTTGTATATTGTGTATTTTGTCTTTTGTGACGTGTAGGTACGGATATTGCAAGAATCACATGAAAAGAGCCAAAAAACCGGACAAAAACGAACACGAGAACGGAAAGAGTACACAAGAGCCGAGTATTTATCAAGCTTGAGTCAACAAAAGTCAACCTTGGTCAACTCATGTGAAGACAGAGTCAAGATTGTGGTCCCACTTGATCTATTCTTATTGGGCCATAAAAGCCCATTAAGCTTAAAAGGCCGTTTATCAAATCCTAGCCCAAGTCCTAAACCATCCCTTGACCCGACCTAACTCAAATCCCTTACAACCCGGTCAATACCCAACCCACACAGTCAAATTGACTTGTTACTGTACATCTTTTACATCAATCTCCCGCCAAAACTAAAAAGAACCCTGCTCCGATTAAACTAGAGGGTTAAACTCAACCAAGGTAAAATCCCCATCTCAACCCACACACGCTCCTCCCACACACGTCAGCTCAACACACAAAACGCATGTCTGCTCACAACAAATTGCCACGCTGGCAATCCGTGTGACATCTATCAGTGGGAAGTAATCTAAGGGTCAAGATCAAAAGGTTTGGAGAGCAAGTAATGATCCAAGGGCTAAGGATTGGTGAATGAAGACTGATCACTTAAGATTCAACCCTTTATATATATTAAATATAATAAATATAAAATACTTATATAAATATATAAATATAAAGGGGTATTAATAAAAAAATCACAATTATAGTAATCCGGGAGTATGATTCCCGGGTCGTTTCCCCAACGAGGAATGCAATTGAAAGTCAAAAGTCATTTTGAGAATCGATGCTTGAATGGAACCAAATTATGATTGGTTTTATAAAACTACGAGAAAATTAAGGAAAAAATTTAAAAACACTTAAGGGAAGACAAATTTTAACTAAAAACGCAAAACGGGAATCCTAAACGGGACCTAAAAACCCTAAATTATCAAAATTAAGTCCTAAATTGATCTTTTTGGTTTTTATAAGTCTTAATTAACTAAAAAGCTAGGACGAAGAAAACTAGACCAAAAACGGGTGAGATTTAAGCTTAAAACACTAAAAACAAGAACGAGATTCAATCCCGTTCTTTAAAAATCCAAATTTTGCAATTTAAACCCTACGAAAGCAAATCTAATTTTCCTAGGTGCTAAATGTAAAAAGAAAATTTTCTTAAAAAAGAATTATATTTTTTTGACTTTTTTATAATTTTTTATGAATTGAAAACGATTTTGATGAAATTAAATGTCTAAAAATACTAAACTATTTATAAAAATTCTGAAAAAATTAGCAAAAGTTCATTGAACAGTGAGGAATCCAGGAAAAATAAGCTTGTGAAAACAGCTTATCGAATAAGCTGTGAAATAAGCTAAAAACAACTTATAAGCTAATAGGCCTAAAACTACTATAAAGAATAAATTGTGCAAAGTAAAACTGAAAAAGTCCCAAGGACGAGTAGTAGAGGGGGTGTGTGTATAAAACATTTGGTCGAATAGGGGTGAGGTCTCAGGTTCGAGCCTTGCTCACCCTTGACTTCCCCCAATTCCCAAATATTTTTTATACTCTATTTTATTTACAAATTTTTAGAGGGATTAAAAATAAGCACTTTTTACAAAGACACCTTTTTTATAAAGCACGTATAAGCACACAAATAAGCTAAGAAAGACAGAATAAGCCTAAACTATACTCAAACACTAAAATGCTAACTGTTGGGCTTTTTAAGCACTAATAAGCAAATGAAATCTTAAAATAAGCTAAGACAGATAAAAGGACATATCTAAAAAGCACTTAGGAACAAAAATAAGCAACTACAATAAGCTAGAATGGCAGAAAACTCAAAAAGCTATAAAACTTAGAAATTTTAAGCTAGAATGCAAATAAGCTTAAATAAGCTCTAAACTAAAGGAAAATAAGCTAAAGGGGACTTATACTAACCTAATAAGCTATACTAACCTAGAATAAGTAAATGCAATAAGCAGATAAGCTTAAATAAGCTAATGAGCCTTTTGGCCAAAACTGATAAGCAAAAAGGCCAATAGGGACTTTTCTAGCTTAAAAATAAGCTAGCAAAAGGATCCTTATGGCTTAGTGGCTTATACCACTAGAAAGATTGGCCAAAAAGCTACAATAAGCAGCAATGAAAAAGCATTTTGAAATTCAGATAAGCACTTAAAAAGCTTCATGAAAAGGCTATCTCACACTGACTCAACACTTAGACAAAAATTTCAAACTTTTGCAATCTTAACAAAACCGCACTTTAAACTTAAAATTAAGCACACAAACAGATCCTTATGGACTTTCAAGCTACAAACAGATTAAGTTTAGACCTCAAAGAACAATAATCAACACTCAAAAAGGAGTTTGAAATTCAGGATAAGCAATAATAAGCAAATGAAAAAGCATTTTCTCAAACTTTTTGAAAACTTAGCAATTTATGACAGATTTGGCAAAAACTCAAACCAAACAATGCAGGCTATAGAGCTATGATCCTAACTTGTTTTACACTTGGAATAAACACTAAAAACTTCCCAAAGCAAAACAATAAGCAAAAGCACAATCAAATAAGATCTAGAATAAGCTATAACTTAACCTTCAAACCACACTCCTCAAATCCTTTAAAAATAGAGGTTTTATTACTTAAAAACTTATAACAAACTTAAATCTTAGGATCCATTTAAGCTAAGCTAAACTGATTAAGTGTCAAATTGCAATTTAACCACTTTGACCCATTTAAGAAGTTAAACCACAAACACCCACTTTAAGAAACTATTCTAGCTTTTAAAACTGAAACTTGAAGTTTTTTATGAACATAACCTATTAGACAGATATCTAACAAGGCATAGATAAATATTATTAAGCATATTTAAATACAATAAGCACTTAAATAAGCTAAAACAGGATTATGACAAATAGATAAGCTATTTAAGTCAGATTTTGAGAAAACTTAAACTAATGCTTCTAAACTACAAGAACAGTATCAATAAGCATTAACATCAAAATAAGCAAAGATAAGCAGACAATGGCAACAATAAGCAGTTGAATAGAAATTGACTTAAAAACTTAAAATGAAAAATTTACAAACACCTTACTCTATATAGGGTAAAATAAGCAATTCTACAAGCTCATAGCTGGTTCAAAGACAAAACTGGTGGTCTATAAGCTCTTCCTAAGCTAGCTTATCATCAAAGAAGCTGAGGTGTTTTAAGGGGTGGATCTTTTTAGTATTTTTTAGATTTTTATGATTAAAATAGGAAATAAAAGAGATTAAAACAATAAACTAAGGCTTGATTCAAGAATCAAAAAGCTTAGTGATTGTCTTTTTAGGTAAGATCTATCCAATCTGGGCTTTCTTAGCTTTTCTAGGATTGACAACTTATATAAATTGATCCCAACACAGAAGAAACTTAAAACTTAAACTTTTACAAAGGAAAGGAAATACAAAATGCTTTAAAACTTGAATAAAAATTACATTAAAAGAGACTAAAAACTTAATAAAAACTCTAAAAAAAACTCTCCCAACCACAAGGGTTAAGCCCTCTATTTATAAGCCGGATAGAGGGACCTAGATCCTTGGCTTGGTTTTCTTGTGTGAGAGGAAAAGTAGCTTCAATCTTGGCCATTTAAATCAATTTGTGCTTCTTTAAATCCATCACAACCCTTGGATGTGTCCACGCAATCATTCCCTAATGATTGCATTGGATTGCCAACGTGTCAGGCGCCAAAAATGTCATCATGTGCATCATTTAAGCTTCTAGAAGGGGGTTTAAGTGGGTTTAACCTCGGGGTAAGTGTAATTTTGGGGATGGAGGGTGAACAGTAACAATGGGGGAGTGAGCGGGAAAAGGGGTTACCTATTTGTTTGGTGCAGGGTGAGAAGTTTGGGTAAATGGCACAAATGGTCCCTCCATTTTATATAAGTATATGCATTAAAGGTCCTTGGAGGTACAACCTTGTTCCTTAGAGTTTATAATTGTTTGCACCGTTAGTCCTTAAAAGGACTAACGGGGGTGTTATAAATGGGGATTGGTTTTCGGGGTGTTTAGGGGTGTTAACAGGTGTTGGTTTGGGCTAGTGTTTGGGCTGGGTATGGCTTAAAAGGACTTTGGGCCTTTTTGATAGGTTTAAGGTTTATAAGTGTATAAGTGGGCTTTCCCGGGCCCAATAGGTGGGTACGGGTGGGCCCATTTTTGGCAGTTTAGGTTTTCGGGTTTGGTTTTCGATGCTCTTTCTAAATCCACTTCCCGGGGTTGACTTTGACTTGATTTGACTTTGACTTTCTTTTACGCTCCTTCGCTCTGGTGCTCGGTTTTGTCGATTTGCTTTTATTTTTTGTCCTTTTCTTGGATATCCATTACCTGCATAATACAAATGCAAAACATACAAATACAATGTATTTTTGGTACGTTTTTAGTCATTTAAGTCTAATTTTAGTGGTCAAAGGTATGTGTAATTAACGCATTCCAAAAATCCCCCATACATAAACTTTTGCGTGTCCTTCACGTATTGCTATAAGTAAGCACTTAGATAACTAAAGAATCTCAATCCCCTGACTAATTACCTCAAAATGTAGCTAGGGTTCATCGAGGGGATTTAAAGATTCAATAGTGTAGAGAAAGCCCTATTTTCCCCCATTTTTAATGTCTTATCTTATTATACTAATATTTTTGTATTTTTCCTATATATTTTACTTATATATATATTATATTATATATATATTATTTATATATTATATTATAATATATATATATATATATTTTTAGCAACTAACTAATTTTGACTTTCGTTATTTTCATATCGTTAGGATTATGAACAAGATGCATTTCTATCGAGAATGCCAAAAAGGATAAATTCATCGTCCCCGACTTTTCACTTATCCAAACCAAGCTTAAAACGAAATCACCGCTAAATATCAGTTAAGATGCTAACACTACTCATATTTGCAACTTGTGAACTTTTCACTCCCGACAATTATTATATCTTAGGTGAATGTGCTATTTTGAATTTCAACCATGGATCAACGTTTTTCACGTTCCACCCGAGAATAATGAGTTTGAAGGCGAGATCATCCCATGTAGCGACTTTCGTCTCGGCACATCCCAACCTTGCGGCTAAGTGACCAGGCTTTTGACACCCCACAGAGACTAGTATCGGGACTCACGGACCTTAGGTTTCAAAAACTCTCAGGTTTCCCGTATATACATAGCTTATTTAAAAACTTAAAATGAAATAGTCAAAGTTCAAAAGCATATTTAAATTTAACAAAAAGAGATCTATTTATTAATTCAAACTTAATATTAAACATAACATTTATGCAATTGTAACCCTCGACCTTTTAGAAGGCTGCAACATCGGTTGTGAGCCGGCAAGATGCAGCAAACTTTTATCAGTCTCGGATTTTTATTCTTACTATGGGCTTTCTTTAGAAGGCTGTAACATCGGTTGTGAGCCGGCAAGATACAACAAACTTTTATCAGCCCACAGTTTATAATTATTCTTTATTATATTTTTTCATTTTTCATCATTTCAATTTTTTTTACTTTATATAGAGAAGACTTCTTTTTGAAAAATTCAAGTATAAGTTTGAACTAAGACTAAAATTTTTGCTATATACTACATAAAAATTGTTGATTTAAGTTTAATCTCCAAAAACAGCACGTATTATTAATCCGGTTAGGAGCTTATGGGAGAAAAAGCCACAAATTACATACATGAGCTCTTAAGATTT
This sequence comes from Tanacetum coccineum, assembly GCA_026074375.1. NCBI lineage: Eukaryota > Viridiplantae > Streptophyta > Magnoliopsida > Asterales > Asteraceae > Tanacetum > Tanacetum coccineum. Next base: position 27,253 of record BQNB010045368.1, read on the forward strand.
CCAAATAATCCTTGTTTAGCATCCCACTCATACTTAACTCTATCATTTTTCGTTCTTTGCGAATTTCTGCGAACGCTTAGCCTAAAAGTTAAGGAACAAGCTAGAGCTCAACACGCTCGATCGGGTCAAAATTTATTCTTATTCTACCCAGTAGGAAAGTCAAAATTATGACAAAACACTTATTTTATTTTTGAAAAATTTTAAATTTTTTCATTTTTTTAAAAATTTTTGTAGGAAAACGGGGTACGTGAGAACAACGGGCAAAGGTAGGTCAGATCATATCAAAGATATACTACCCCATACTAAAATTAAACATTGTCCTCAATGTTTCCTAGCCTAAGGCTCTGCTATACACTACATAAAAATTGTTGATTTAAGTTTAATTTCCAAAAATAGCACGTATATTAATCCGGTTAGAAGCTTATGGGAGAAAAAGCCACAAATTACATACATGAGCTCTTAAGATTTCCAAATAATCATTGTTTAGCATCCAACTCATACGTAACTCTATCATTTTTTGTTCTTCAAACAATTTTTTTCTTTTTTTTGTTCTACGAACGCTTAGCCTAAACGTTTAAAGGAACACGCTAGAGCTAAACACGCTCTATCGGAGTAAAATTATTCCTTTATTCCTAGCCCAGCAAGGAAAAGTTCAAAATTGTGAATAAACACTTATTTTATTTTTGAAGAAATTTTTAAATTTTTCATTTTTTTATTTATGGTGTAAAACGAGATTACGTGAAACAGCGTTGCAGCACAAGCAAATCGCTAGATCCCCCACCAACTAGAATTAAACATTAGTCCCCAATGTTTAAGAAGGTCTACTACGTAAAACCTAGAGCCGTTTATTAGTATTGCTTTAAAGATAACCTAGGTCCGATAAGATTAGGATATTGGATTTCCCAAATGAAGCTGAGGATTTGAAGCTCTTGTGATCGAAAGACAAAACCGCGAGCACGAGAGGCTTCGAAAATCTAGGACAATCCTGGACAATCATAAAAACACAAGAAAACGAGAATGGGAAGAGGCACACCTCTCACCACAAAAAACACTTATTCATTACTCCATAATATAACTAAGGATAAGCATGGGGTGCCTCCCACGAAGCGCTTGTTTAGGGTCACTAAGCTTGACCCAATCCCCGAATTCATTTGTCCTTGGGGAAGGATTGGAGATCCGGGACAACCAATTTTGGTACGTCCCCTCCAAAGTAGTGCTTAATTCTATGACCGTTCACCTTGAAGTTTGGCCTTATCGACCTCAATCCCATTTTTGGAAATCTTATGGCCAAGGACAATGCCTTCCTTAACCATAAAATGACTCTTTTCCCAATTTAGACAAAGATTGGTGTCTTCACACCTTTGAAGCATCTTGTCTACACGAGAGAGGCAATTTTCGAATGAATTTCCAAAGATCGAAAAGTCGTCCATGAAGACTTCCATCATTTTTTTGATCATATCATGAAAGATAGCCATCATACACCTTTGGAACGTGCCCAGTGCATTGCATAAGCCAAAAGGCATGGGACGGTAGGCGAACGTTCCGTAAGTACACGTGAATGTTGTCTTTTCTTGATCATGAGGGTCGATGGGAATTTGAAAGTAACCCGAGAAACCATCGAGAAAACAATAGTACTCGTTTCCCGCTAATCACTTGAGCATTTGATCCATAAACGGTAGTGGAAAGTTATCTTTACGGGTGGCTTCCTTTAACTTGCGGTAGTCAATGCACACACGCCAACCCGTAACCAATCGAGTAGGAATGAACTCATTTTCATTATTTTCAACAACGGTAAAGCCACCTTTGTTGTGTATGCAATGTACGGGGCTTACCCAAGGACTATCCGAGATCGGGTAAATTAATCCGGCGTCAAGAAGTTTTTCAACCTCCTTTTTGATGACATCGTGGATCTTTGGATTCACCCGTCTTTGGTGTTGAACCGACGGTTTGTAGTCCTCTTCCATAAGAATCTTATGAGTACCAAATTCCGGGTTAATACCCATGATGTCAGAGAGTTTCCAAGCGATAGCTCGCTTATGTGACTTCAAAACCTTTATGAGAGCGGCTTTTTCCTCGACACTCAAGTCTTTAGCAATTATGATGGGCAACTTGTTGTCACCTTCTAAAAATGCGTATTCGAGATGAAGAGGTAAGTCCTTGAGTTCGACTTCGGGAGGTTCATCAATTGAAGATTTATCAGTTTTAGCTTCACAAACTTTCACTTCTTTTCGAATTTCAGGCAAATAGTTTCCTTGAGTGGGAGGGGGTAATGATGGATCATCATTGAGAAATGATTCAAGAAGAAGAATATCCCCCTCCGGGTCATAGTAAGAGTCATCAACTTCTGGTGAAGTTGGATCATCTTCAAGAGCGAGGAAATCATCAACTTCCTCGAGAAGAAAATTACTATCCCCGAAGGGAGTGAGAGTCGGAGAAGAGGTAGAAACGATCGGGTCATAATACAGAGTGGGATTTCCACTCGCGATCACATCGGAAAAACTGAGAACTTCTTGAGAATACTCCTCACAAGCCATTTCAATGACGTCGATTCGGTTCGTCGTCATATCATCGAAATTAGAGGAGTATCTCGAAGTTTGGTCAAGATTGAATGTTACGGCTTCTTTTCCAACACGAAGAGTTAATTCGCCTTTGTAAACATCAATCAAAGCACGTCCGGTCTTTAAGAAGGATCTCCTGAGAATTAGAGGAACTTGGGGATCGGCATCAAAGTCTACGACTACAAAGTCGGCCATGAATTTAAACTTTCCTACTTTTAGGTAGACATCTTCGGCGATACCAATTGGTTGGGTAATCGAACGGTCCGCAAGTTCAAGAGTCATACAAGTATGAGTGAGCTCCAGAAGAGAAAGCATTTTCCAAACGGATAATGGTATGAGATTTATGCTAGCGCCAAGATCGGCCAAGGCTAAGCACTCATCCATTCCCGGAAAATCACACGGTATGAGAAATTTGCCGGGGTCTCCAAGTTTTTCGGGTAACTTGTTGAGGATAACCACCGAGCAATGCTCATTCAAAGGAGTTCTAGCCATTTCACTTAATTTTTCTTTGTTTCCAAATAAAGCTTTAAGAGTCGAGGCAAATTTTGGCATAAGAATCAAAGCATCCGCGAGGCTAATTTTGAAACTCAAATCTTTAAAGATTTCATATAATTTCTCAATTTGGTCGTTAGATTTTTCACGGCGCCTTTCATCATTACGTCTTGAAGGATATGTAATTGGCGGTTTAAATTTAGGCATCGGAGTACTAACGGGAGTAACAACGGGTTCAGAATTTGGTACTTGGGGTTGAACTTGGACAACCGGAGGTTGGACGTCTTTGGTACTTCTGTTATTAGTAGGAGGCATCGTGTCCTTTGTCACCTCGGTGTCATATTCCACTATTTTAGGAGGAGGATAAGTAGTAGGAATCGTGGGTCCTTGATAAGCAACACCGCTTCGGGTGGTAATACCCTTCAAATCTACCTTCGGGTTAGTAATGGTATTACTAGGGAGTGCCCCTGAACCTGAAGTAGAGGCGGTATTGGAATTCACGAATTTGGAAAGCATGACCGTTAAATTGGTCATTTGATTTTGCAAGTTTTGGTTTTGGTCTTGCATGTTTCTCATCACTGCATCATTAGCTTTGATGTAGCTTTAAAAATCGGTCTTTGTCACACCTTGTGTTTGAGGAGCCGGAGCTTGGTAATGTTGAGCTTAGTGAACCGGGGGTTGATTAATCGGAGGTCGATAAATTTGGCCTTGGTTGTAATTATTCCCCTGGTTTTGGTTGTAACGGTTTTGGTTATTTCCTTGGTTTTGAACGGGAGGAAAACCAAGAGGTCAAATTTGATTAGCAATCGGGGCTTGGTAACCGGTATTTCCTTGATTGAAATTAGCTGCGGTGGCTTGGGAAACATACTCTCGAATATTGTCACGATAAACGTTGCCATCGGTGGCGGGACAATTTCGGTAAGAATGAGTACCACCATAAGTAACACAACTTTCGACCCCGCTTTTACGGGAGCGGGAGCTTGGGTTTGGTTTTTCTTATCGAGAAGTAAGGCTTTCACCATGTCTTTAAGTTCGGCAACATCGGGAGAAATACCGGGGGTGGAAGAGCTCGAACTCACTTTGGCAACAACCGGTTTGTTACGTGAATTACGAACTTTGGATTTGCTTTCAATGATTCTTAGGCAATCACGGGGCATTTTATCCAAAAAGTTACCACCCGCGGCGGAATTCAACGTACTTGATCATAAGTTCAAAGCATTATATAAAGAATCGTAGTTAATTAACTCTGAAAATCCATGATGTGGGCATGCCCGAAGAAGATCATTGAATCGGTCCCATGCCTCGTAAAAAGTTTCATCAAATCGTTGTTGAAATCTCGTGATTTCATTTTGAAGATTTGTTGTTTTGGAAGGAGGGAAGAATTTGTTGATGAATTTCGAAACAAGATCATCCCATGTGAGAATCGATCGAGGGGGTTCTTTTTCAAGCCAAATCCGGGCGGCACCCTCGAGGGAAAATGGGAAAAGCATAAGCTTTACCGACGTACTCGGGACGTTCGGGAACTTCATCGTAGAAGTGATCTTGTTGAAATAATGGATGTGAGCATGAGGGTCTTCTTTGTCATGTCCGAAGAATTGTTTGTTTTGAACGAGGGTAAGCAAACCGTGCTTAAGCTCTGTTTTGAACGAGGGTAAGCAAACCGTGCTTAAGCTCAAAGTTGTCCGCGGTGATTTCGGGAACAACGATAGCATCTTCGTAACCCACGGTGGGTGCTTCGATCAATTGAGCCATAGTACGAGTATCATCCATCGTAACTACGGGAGGATCTTGATTTTCAATTGGTTCCACAAGATTGAATGGTTCAACAAAAGTCGAATTGACTTGTTGTTGTTGACGGTTAGAATTACGAGATTGAGAACGAGTGCGCATGCACTAAAATGTAAAAAGAAAATTTATACTAATTTTTTTGGTTTTTTTTATTTTTTTTGTTTTTCAACATTGTATTCACAATAAATTTTAATAACGGACAATGAGATAATACACTTAAACCTAATAATCAACTCGCTTCTCTGTAACTCTCAAAAAGAAAAACGCAAAAGGAGTTTGTTTAACTTTAAAAGGTGAGTCGTACCTCGCGAGAGACACAAAAGGTAAGTTTTTGATTATTTGGTTCGGGAACTTATTAATGGATAATACTTCAGTTGAAAGTATTATATGTTGGTGTTCTTTTACTAACTTGGTAAAAAAAATTTATGGATAACGTTTTTATATTTTTGTTTTTTTATATTATATTTATACTAAATAAAAGAAAATTCTTTTTGTATTTTTTTATAAGAAAATAAACAAAATAACTTCACACGGAAGGATCTTCAAACAAAAATTTTCAAACGGCTTCAACAATCGAATACAACCCTCCCCGGCAGCGACGCCAAAAACTGATCAAGATTGACTCACACCTTTAAAATAGATAATATATAGATATATAAATAAAAGGGCAAGAATCAAAAAATCACAATTATAGTAATCCGGGAGTATGATTTCTGGGTCGTTTCCCCAACGAGGAATGCAATTGAAAGCCGAGAGTCGTTTTGATAATCGATGCTTGAATGGAACAAGATTATGATTGTATTTCTAAAACTACGGGAAAATTAAGGCAAACACTTAAAAACTATTAAGACAAAACAAATTTTAACTAAAAACGCAAAACGGGACCTTAAAAACCCTAAATTATTAAAATTTAGTCCTAAAATGATCTTTTTAGTTTTTATGAGTCTAAATTAACTAAAATGTTAGGACAAAGAAAACTAGTCCAAAAACGAAGGTGTCTAGGGCTTAAAAACAATAAAAACGTGAACGGGATTCAATCTTGTTCTTTAAAAATCCAAATTTTGCAATTTTAACCCTACGAAATCAAATCTAATTTTCCTAAGTCTTAAATGTTAAAAGAAAATTTTCTAAAGAAGAATTATATTTTTTTTGACTTTTTTTATAATTTTTTATGAATTAAAAACGATTTTAATGAAATTAAATGTTAAAAAATACTAAACTAATTCTAAAAATTCTGAAAAAATCCTGAAAAGTGCGTTGAACAATGAAGATTCTAATAAAAATAAGCTGGAGAAAACAGCTTATCAAATAAGCTGCGAAATAAGCTAAAACAGCTTATTATACAAAAGAGCTCAAAACGTGTATAAAAGATTAATTATGCAAACTTAAACCGAAAAAGACCCAAGGGCGAGTGGTAGAGGGAGTGTTGTGTAAAACGTTTGGTGAGTAGGGGTGAGGTCCCGGGTTCGAGCCTTGCTCACCTGGGACTTCCCCCAACTCCCAAATGTTTTTGATTTTCCATTTTTTTACAACTTTTTAGAAAAGCAACAAATAAGCAATTTTTACAAAAACACTTTTTTATAAACCACAAATAAGCACAAAATAAGCTGTTAAGAGATAGAATAAGCTAAGTTATACTAAAACACTAAAATGCTAACTGTTTAGCTAATTTAAGCACTAAAAAGCAAACCAAAAAGAGAAATAAGCTAGGACAGATAATAAGACATACTTAATAAGCAAATAAGAACAAAAATAAGCAACTAAGATAAGCTAGAATGACAGTTTAATCAAAAAGCTATAAAACTTAGGAATTTTAAGCTACAAGGCAAATAAGCTAAAATAAGCTCTAAACTGAAAGAAATAAGCTAAATTGGGCTTAAACTAACCTAATAAGCTAAACTTAAACCTAGAATAAGCAAAAACAATAAGCTAATAAGCTTAAATAAGCAAATTAGCTTTTTGGCCAAAACTGATATTGCAATCTTAACAAAACACCAATTTTGAGCTTAAAAATAAGCACCTAAACAGATCCTTATGACTATATAACCTATAAACAGACTAAATTTAGACCTCAAAGAGATTATATCAACAATCAAAAGAGAGTTTAAAATTCAGGATAAGCCACAATAAGCATTTGAAAAAGCATTTTCTCAAACTTTTTGAACACTTGACAATTTTTGACAGTTTTGGCAAAAACTTAAAACAACAATGCAGGCTTTTAGACTATGATTCTAACCTGTTTTTAACACTTGCACAAACACAAAAAAACATCACAAAACATCAATAAGCAAGATTACAATCAAATAAGCAAATAAAATAAGCTTAAACCAACAGTTTCAAACAACAAACTCTTAAAACCTTAAAAATGAGATTTACTACTTGAAAACTGAAACACAATACATAACAAATTTTTAATAGTTCTGGCAAAACACAAAAATGACAAATGCAGGCAATTAGACTTGATTCCTATCTAACTTTAACACTTGCATAAACACAAAAAACATCACAAAACAACAATAAGCTGATCACACCTTATATAGCATTGTAATTGTTAAAAGCCAACAGGTTAATCACAAATATTAAATCATTAACTTGAGATTTTTAAATCTTAATAAACTTAAACAAATAACGGAATGTTTTGGACTAATTTAAACTATAATAAATTGACCAAAATTGGCCTAAAATGCAATTTTGACCCAATTTGACCCATTAAAACAGTTAAACCAAACACCCTTTTAAACACTTAAAATGCCTTTTTTACTTGAAAACTAAAAATTTTTATGAACAAACCTTTAAGACCAGATATCTAACAAGCATAAGAAACAATATTAAGCATATTTCAATAACAAATAAGCACTCAAATAAGCTAAAACAGATTATGCAATTTAATAAGCTATTTAAGACAGTTTATAAGGAAACTTAAACAAAATGATATATAATCTATAAGCAGGCATAAATAAGCAATCAACAACATAAATAAGCATAAATAAGCAGCAATAAGCAAATAATAAGCATAATAAGCAGTTGAATAGTAAATAAGCTATAAATGGAAAAATGAAACTTACAAAGGCCCTTGCTCAAAACAGGGCAAATGAGCTCAAAAGAGCTTATCTACTAGCTCTAGCTTATCAAAGATAAGCTAGTAGTGTTCATAAGCCCATCTAAATTTGGCTTATCATCCATTAAGCTGTGGTATTTGAGGGTGATAAAAAATTTTGTTTTTGTAAAATTTTCTTAAAAACTTTCTATATAAATGAAAACAGTTTAACAATATGCTTAAATAAAGTCTTTTATAAGCTTAAGAAAGATTCTTGATGACTTTAAAACATAAATGAGTAAAACGGGTTTTAAACTAAAACTTTAAATTTTATTAATTCATAAAGAAAACATTACAATATTAAAAGAATTACACTAAAATAAGCTGAAAATTACAACTAGGTGAAAAAAGCTTAAGAAATAAAACTAACTCCCCAAAGGCTTACAAATGAACCTATTTATACTAATTAAAAGAAGATTCTAGGAGTTGTGCTTTCTTTGTGAGAGCTCTTGCAGGTGTGTTTGTTGTGTGAGTAGTATCAAAAACTCATCTTGGCCATTGAATTTGAGTAGTGTCCAAGTCATGCCATCATAACCCTTCATCTTTTATCTTGTTCTCTTGACGAATAAGGATGCAAAGGATTGCCAAGGTGGCAATAAGAGGAGGGATAAGGTTGGTCAACAAGGGGGAGAAGAAAGGGGAACAGTGTTGGGTTGTTGTTTTGGCGGGTAGTGGAGACAGGGCAACTGAAAGGGATGTACAGTTGTTCCCACTATTTTTGAAAGTTTGGGAAATTGGCAAAACAAGCCCCTCAAGATGTATATTATCATTTCATGAATCGTCCTTGTACTTTGCAAATTTGGTCCTTGAGGTTGGGTTGGTGTTTGCACCATTAGTCCTTAAAGGACTAACGGTATAAAGGGTTAAGGGTGTTGTGTTAACAGGAGAGTTATAAAGGGGTTATATGGGCTAGTTGTTGGGCTGGTTATAAAAATAAAGGTTGTGGGCCTTTATTAAGGTTTAAGGTGTATAAAGTTTGTAAAGTATAAGTGGGCTGACCCGGTCCCACTAAGTGGGTACGGGTGGGCCCACTTTTGGCAATTTAGGTTTTCGGGTTCAGTTTTCGATGCTTTTTCCAATCCCACTTCCTGGGGTTGACTTTGACTTTGACTTTTTGTGGACTTTGACTTTTGCCTTTTTGACTTCTCACGGTCTTTCCGTTCTCGTGCTCGGTTTTATCGTTTTGGCTTCGATTTTTGTCATTTTCTTGGATATCCGTTACCTGCATAATACAAATGCAAAACATACAAATACAATGTATTTTTAATACGTTTTCGGTCATTTAAGTCCGTTTTTAGTGGTCAAAGGTATGTGTAATTAAACACATACCAAGGGATTATGGTTAATTTGATTTTCTTGGAAGGGTTTGAAGAAGAAGCATTTGTGGAATTCTTGGTAGATTTTGGTTGAGGAAGATGAAGATGATAAGAAGAATAAGAATAGTTCATGATTTAAGGTGGAAGAGGTAGATTCAAAAGGTAAGGCATGGGTTTGAAGCTTTAGATTCCAATTTTTTTTTATCAAAAAGCATAAATCAGCTAGGCCTAGATGGGATAGTGGTCAACTACACAGACAATCAGGTGGTCACAGTAGAAGAATCCGTGACCCCTGATGGCGGTCCCTTAAATATCTGGTGGTCCCAAATATATTGGGGGGCCTCCCAGTAATTAAGGGGGCCATTTTCTGGAGACAGAAAATTTTCCAGTTTTTACTGAAAACCTATAAAACTTTCTCTTATTTTTGTAGTCAATTCCATTTCATCACGAATCATCTAAAACATAATAATCAAGCATATAGGACTAAGCATCCTAAGTTCAATCAAGAATGCACATATATATGGGCAAGTTGACAAGTTCATAAGCATGCATAATATTTTAATTATAACTAAAATGTATCAAGGTGCATGCAAGCATTGGTTTAGGATGATAAAATTGAAAGATCATCCATGGCAAGCTAAGTTGCCCATACTACGTACTAAATTACTAATAAGTAGCATAAGTTCAAACACCTAATCATAATAGGTTAGTAAATAATATAGATAATAATGTCATAAAGCAATTTCCCTCATTGCTCACTTCCTCATGTTTCTCCACAACTTTCTAAGACTTTTGCCGATTGACCTTACTCCACCACGATGCTCATCTCTTAATTGCACTTGACGGTTGATGATTTCGGTTTGGCGGGTGTAAAATGGTTCAAGGTGAGGGTCAATGTTAGGTGGATTTTGAAAGACTTGAGGAACTTGATTGGTTAGGGAATTGACATAACGAATGGGGGAAGGAGTGCTTGCACGCGAGGTCCCTTCGTCATTCCCATCGTCATCATCATCGTTGAGATGAGATGAGGATGGTTGATCGAAGGCGGAAGATGAAGAAGTGGATTGACGACCTCTTCTCGTGCCACGATCCCTTCTTGGTTTTCGCTCTAGTTGAGCGGCAAGAGGAGTCATGACACGATCGTACAAGACATAGGACTCGTTCTTCAACTCGGGATATTCACTAATGATGAAATCAAACAAGCAGGTTAATAGCATACCATAAGGTAGAATCAACCTAGCTTGCTTGGTAACCCACTCTATTCGTTTTGCCATATAACAAAGACATGCGGGGATGTGATCCCGATTACCCCCCAAACATAAAATATTTTCCCGAATTATTTCTTCCAAAGGTTTCAAAGTTGACACAATTTCACGAGTAAGAATTTGATAATCTTGAACCTCAACTTCTTGTTGATGACGGATGCGAGTGACTTGACCTTCTCGATCTTCTCAAATATACAAGATGATATCATCAGGAGAAAGGAGGTTGGTTTGATATGGGCCTTCCGAAGGGGCACCATATACCAACTTATCAAGTGACCATGTGTCACTAAAGACACACCCACCCTCACAAGGTATTCTAAGAATTTGAGCAAAGTCTTCAAGAGAAGGAGAAAAATATTGATTTTGAATAACAAATTCAAAAAACATTTGACCTTCGTCGGAATAACTCAATTGATATTGACTGTAAAACTGAAGAATAAAACGAGGACACACTAGTTCATTGATTTCAAGGAGACACTCAAACTTGACAAAATGGAACAAAGACCAAACATAGTTTAGATTTGTAAAGTTATCAAAAATCGACCCTCATGAATGTAACGTTCTTCAAGGTTTCTTAGTTTATATCCGTAAAGTTATCAAAAACCACCCGACCCCGTGAATGTAACGTTCTTCATGGTTTCTTAGTTTTTCTTTTATTGAAAAATGAAATTCATGTGAAATTTTAAGGATATAGTGTCTTGTATTTTTGTAATCTTTAGAAGATTTGTGAGGCATGATTTCCTAAAAGAAAATGAAATCACATTTTATTACTTTTTACATGTAATATGTCATGAGAAAATGAAATCACATTTTATTACTTTTTACATGTAATATGTCATGAGCATTGTTTCTAGTGTGTGCTAAAATGTAACCTAAAAATAAAATCCTAAAAGTTAACCCAAACGCTCCTTAATTTGATTTTTCTTATCCAAACGAGTCGAAAAATACATATGAATAATGTATCTCGAAATTTGTTCATGAGATCATTATGCATGTGTTTGAAAATGTTTTTAAGTTGTATTGACAATGCCTAACCAGAATTTTATTGTATTCCTAACGTGAGTGATTTGAAAATAAAAATAAGGTTTTGGTTCGAAATCAATTTTTCAACAAATTTACTGATGTATGCAAATCCTACATCTACGGGAAGCATATTAGTTATACATTGTATCC
>BQNB010045369.1:5390-44322 GCA_026074375.1 Tanacetum coccineum
TACACGTTTTCTCCCTTTTAAGCTAATAAGCTGTTATAGCTTTTTACACAGCTTATTCGATAAGCTGTGTAATCAAGCTTATTTTTCCTAGGTTCTATTTAGTTCAAGCTATTTTCTGTATTTTTTTTAGAATTTTTATAATTAGTTTAGTATTTTTAAACATTTATTTTTATTAAAAACTTTAAAAAATCATAAAAAATAGAAAAATAATCAAAAAAATATAATTCTTTTTTAGAAAATTTTCTTTTATCGTAAAGTTTCTAGGAAAATTAGTTTTGCTTTCGTAGGGTTTAATTTGCAAAATTTCATTTTTTAAAGAACGGGATTCGTTCCCGTTTACATTTTTCGTGTTTTTAAGCTCATTTCAACTCCGTTTTTGTTCTAGTTTTCTTTAAACTTACTTTTTAGTCAATTAGAGTCTATTTAAAAAGAAAAATTCAATTTAGGTTTAATTTTGGAAATTTAGGGTTTTTAATTACCATTTAGGGTTCCCGTTTTGCGTTTTTAGTTAAAGTTTGATTTCCCGTTATTTGTTTTCGTGCTTAATTGTTATCATTTGCTTATTTTAATTGTTTTTAATTCGTAGAAATAGATAATCAAATCAATCTTTGTTTCCAATTCAAATCATTGTCCGAACAACAAACGTGGTCTCAATTTCATAAATCGTTGGGGAAACGACCCGGGAATCATACTTCCCGGTTAATATACGTATAATATATATATATATATTTGTGAAGATTTTCCTTTCTACCTTTGTCCTCAAGGGTAGTTTGGTAATTTTCTTTCATATTATATTTTATTATTACGTGTGTTGATTTACTAGCAATCAACTCCCATCCTCAAGTACCTCATGGACGGAACATTACCGGCAGAAGTGAAAAAAGCGAGAGCAGTAAAATGTAAGTCGTGGCGGTTCTCTATAATAAATGGGATACTCTATAAAAAAATCTTTCTTAGGACTATGGCTGCGATGCGTAGGGCCACTCCAGGCCAATTATGTTCTAAGAGAGATACATGATGGGTCTTGTAGCATGCATGCTGGTACGCGATCCGTCGTGACGAAAGCCTTGCGGATTGGTTATTATTGGCCGACTATGCACGAGGACGCAAGAAAGTTGATAAGGGTGTGCCAGGACTGCCAAGTTCACAAGCCTGTCCCAAGAAGTCCTCAGCAAAAGCTAAGCCCAATCACATCTCCGTGGCCATTCTATAAGTGGGGTATTGATATCGCTGGACCTTTTTCGGAAGGGCCTGGAAAAGTTAAATTTCTGATCGTAGCTATTGACTACTTCACAAAGTGGATTGAAGCAAAACCATTGGCGACCATCACTGGCAACCAAATCAAAAAATTCGTGTGGGATAACATCGTTTATAGATTTGGACTCCCAGGAGAAATCATCTCGAACAATAAAAAACAATTCCAAGACAATCCGTTCAAGGACTGGTGCGAGAAATTATGTATCCGCCAACATTTTGCTTCTGTTAAGCATCCACAAACTAATGGTTTAGTGGAAAGGGCAAACCGTAGTCTTGGAGAAGGGATAAAAGCTATGTTGGATGAAAGGAGCAAAAACTAGATGGAAGAACTTCCTCATGTTCTATGGGCACGCCGCACAATGATTAAATCTAGTAACGGAGACACCCCATTCTCGTTGACATGCGGAACGGAAGCCGTCATCCCAGCGGAAATCGGCATGCCCACACTAAGGACAGTGGAAGTAGACTGAGTACAAAACGATGAAGCCCTGGAAATTAATCTTGACCTACTAGAGGAAAGAAGAGAGCAAGCAGCAATTCGAAAAGCAAAAAAGCAAAGCAAAGATGGAGAGGTATTACAACTCCAAAGTCCGCAACATAAGCTTTAAACCAGGAGACTTGGTATATCGCGACAATGAGGCAAGCCGTATGGAAGATACAGGGAAGCTATGACCAAAATGGGAAGGACCATATAAGGTCACGGAAGCACTTGGAAAGGGTGCATACAGGTTAAGAGACCGTGACGGGAAGCAGCTTCCACGGACTTGGAATATCAGCAACCTTAAGAAGTGTTACATTCACCAAATGTAAGCAATCCACCCATGCGGACTCCACAATGGGGGTAATGCAGTCCAATCTATCTTCTTTATGCATTGTAATGTTTTCTTAAATAAAAAGTGAAGCCTAGCTACCTTCATAACTTTTACTTTAAATTCTTGTTGTTTATTTTGAAAAATTATTATATTTGTGATTAAGACGCACACGCAATAGGGCACGACCCGATTAATGTTACTCCGTATAACAAAAGGATGAGTAACCTAACAATTCACTCAAAAGTATGTAAGAGGCATTGCAAGCCCAGTACGGAAAAAATGTTCCACGAACGTTTCACTAAGCCTATCATCACAAGTGCACAATAGTGATATTCAAAGATAGCAGGGAGAATAATCCACAAATATTCAAATAAAGACTATCAAAATAAAAATATCATCATATTAAAAGAGATAGCAAAGTCATGGTTAAGTACTACGACATTCAAAAACATACAAGTATGAGTTGCCGCACACAAAAAGGTCCAAAGTGACTGCGGCATATAACGGATAAAACACATCGAATAAATGGTATAAACATACAGGGGCTACAACAAAAGGTCACATACGACCAAGTCCAGGCATTATCGTAAGCCATTAAGAAATGATTAGCTCCGCATCATCAACTTCGAAAAAGGATCAACATCCGCACCAGCATTTCCCTAATCCTCCGCATGTGCAATTTCGTAATCATCCATGGAAATAGGCGGGATAGTGCTTGCGGAAGCAAGGGTCGTAGATAAAGCAGTAGTAATATCAGGAGCAACACTAGAAGTACCTCCCGTGCCTTCCAAAGCCGCAGCAGACAAAGGCTCAGAGAACAAAACAAAAATGTCACGAAGAGCTGATCTGTTGTTAGCAATGTTTTCTCTAATCATCTGAACTCGGCCATAGGAAACATCTAGAGAAAGTGATAAGGCTCTAGCACCAATGACAGTTTGATCCGGCGAATGATGAACAAGAACCATTAGCTGGTCAACATAAGGCTATGAATCGTTTAAACCCAACCTTTTCGCAAGAGCTTCATCTAAACGGAGAAATTCCATTACAGTTTCGACACTTGCATCTTTGTTGGACTGCAGCTCAACAAGCAAGGAGAAGTTCACATTCTGGACCTCTTGCAAAGCGGAAGTGAAATCATCCTCCGCGGAAGGATTAAACGCAACAACATCTGTAAGAACTCTACCTTCCTGGCCATGAGTAATTCCGGCAGCTAACCCATCTTGCATGCCTTTCTCAATAGCCTTGCTGATAGCCGCCCCAAGGGCAGAAAGATACTCCAGAGAGTTAAGACACTTAAACACAGCAAGCTTCATGCCATAGGTAAGAAGCCACCTACGCCCAACAATGGTAGTCAACAAATGAGGATAGAACCTTTCCTTCAAGTGAAGGCACATCTCAATAAAATCAGCATCCAGCTTGTTAAATTTCCTATGCATAACCATCGTCTGTTCATCTTGGAACTTCTCAAGCTGACTCATACAATTCTCATACACCGCAACTTTTTCTTGAAGTCCGGCAGAAGAAGTTTCCAGCTCACGCACCTGCAGATTATGCGGAAATATGAAGATAAGAAAATAAAAAAAAGAAAGGAAAAACTTAAGTATAAAGACGTATACCTGATCAGCAAGCCTGTCATTCTGTAACTTAACAGTTGTGACCATAGCATCCGAATCAGCAGCCTCTTGCTCTCTGACTTTCACCGTAGCTGCAAGATCTGCTACTTTCACATCCAACACACCCTTCTCCTTCTCAAGGGCAGTATTGCGCTCCTTCAAAGACTTTATCTCATCCTGGAGAGATTTCTCAACAACTTCGAATTTAGAAGCTTCAGCACGGAGATGGATGGCCTCCGCGGCTTTCGTTTCCTTCACAAGCAACTGCGCTTTCAGACTTTTAATCTCCTCGTCCCTAGCCTTCAGCAACGAATCTTTCTCCTCCACAACAGAACACAGTCTCCTTTTTTCTCTAATATTGAACTCAGCACGCATTCTTACTTTAGCACTAAGCGACATTTGGCGAGCAGCTCCTACATTGAATTCCGTGAAAAGCTAGTCGTGTTCCATCCCACGAATCGAAGCAAAAAACTTAAGAGGAGCAAACTCATCCACCATCTCGCGAAAAGTACGACCATCATCTAAGCGAGAACCATTAGTGACACTCCATTGGGGTACGTACACCTTCTGAAGATCCGTGTCAGGACTAACAACAGTACGGATACCACCAACATTGAAGTCACTACCAGTAAGGCCAGAGAAGCCACCTACGGTATGCTCAGCCCCAGAAGAAGAATCACCACCAAAAATAGAAGGCTCAACAAATCTTTCCTTAGCAGTTGTAGTCGAGTCAGTCGTGGAGGTAACGGTAGTCGCCATTGTCATTATTGGAACGGAAGGCCTGGCAAAAGAATCAACCTCGGCTTCCGTAATATTTACACCAGAATGATGAGAAGGTTCTGAGGAAATAACGAACCTTAGAGGAGCAGTAATGGTTTGAAGATTAGCCCCGGCCATGAAGTCAGATTGATTCTCATCCTCTCGCTTTAGTGTCACGGACACAGAAGAAGTAATAAAGGGTAAGGTAGGTAAGGCCGCAACCCCAACCTCCGGATTCAACACAGCTCCAGCAAGTAATCTTTGGAGTGCGGACTTAGATTTACCAGCAACAGATGGCCCAGTTGAAGTTCCATGATCTTCCCTTAACTTCTTAGGAGGGTTTGAAGGTTCACCAACATCAGAAACGACCGTTTTCCTTTTCTTTTGACGCTTTGGTTTCACAGGATCCGCGTCTTCAGCAACAATCTCTGCAGTTGCACTAACTTGCGGAATATCAATACCATGCCCACCACTCACATAATCACCCCGCTCCGTGTGACTACCGCTACCTCCTTCGTCAAAAAGCTTCTCAACACTTGCTTCTAGCTTGCTTGAGACACGAGCGGGGGCAACCGGTAAAAGCGGAACAACACGCCCCACAGTGGTATCCAACAACTTTGGTTCACCCTCTGCACGCTGCCTCTCACTAACCCTTACCTTTGTGGGATCGGCAGTTCGGATAAAGGAGAGCAAATCAATTTCTACACAAAAAGAGAAAAGAATAAAGCGGTCAGAAAAAATAATAGAAACGAAAAACACAAGTAAGTTATAACAATAAGCACCCACCCTCATCGTTATCACATAGAAACTAGGGGTAAGTATCTTCATCCAAAGTATAGTTACGACTAATTCCTATTAAGCAAAGGAAAGGTTTTAGATATTTGTGGAAATGAGCTGGATACGCAACTAGGGTAGCATAATGTTCCGCATTGTATTTGGAAGGCTTGGGAAAGGGGTCCTTTGACGCACTTTTGCTAGTGTTCCACGGAAAGGAGGTAGGACAAGCGAAAGCGTCGACCCAAAAGAAACGATCATTCCATATTTTCAATGAGTCTAACGGTTTGGTATAACACATGGCATCATTCCCTTGGCGTTTACTAAACGACACCCAACATTTATTTTTGGAATTAACATAAAAACAACGGAATAACCTAACCGTTGGTTCAAAACCGTGAACACGGCAAAGGATCTCAAAATGAGATACTTTGGCCGCACCAATAACAAATAATTGGGATATATGGATACGATAGTGCCTGAGTACGTTAACAAGGAAAGTGGAAAGTGGAAAGTGGTAAACAAAAATTGGCATACTCGAAAAATCTAGTGTATACACCTATCTTGCCGGTAGGCATTTCATGAATTGTTTGGTTAGGGCTAGGTAATTGTGGATGAACTTCATCAGGAATATGATATGTTTCACAAATTCTTTTAGAGTTTTTAGAGTAAGAACCGACTTTATATCTGTAATACTGCCCATGAGAAAGTAAACAAAGATCGTGGCCTAACCTGAAAGCTTAAAATTCTTTGAAACGGGGCACAAAAAGTACAGAATTGAGAGCTTGAAGAAATTTTGAACAATGGTGATTACAGTTAGAGAAGATGAAAAAGAAAACAGTGAAAACCACACCGACTATTTATACCCTCGGTATAGTAAATACAAGTCCTCCCCAGATGCTTCTACGTAGCAATGACCTCCGAGTCAACGACCAAGATGAAAAGTAAAAGATAGTAATGACAGTTAAGCAGATGGACTAACCAGTCAAATCAGTCAGAAGGTGAAAGGCCACAAAGAGACCACGTCACCCACGTCCCACCTTACAAGGGCAACGGAACGTCGCGGAAAGACAAGCACGGAGGACGCAAAAATACAAGGAGTATCGAAACCTGAGTCTAGTGATATCTACCGCACGCAATAACAATCGCATGCAATAGACACACTAGACTGGGGGGACTTGATGACGTATAATACGTGTAACAGGCCTCCGGGCCTGGATTACATAAATTATACATGGGCCCAAGCCCAACAAGACAATCGCAAAGCACAATAGGCTAAAGCTAAGCCTAGTCCCGTGCTGGCACGGCCTGGGAGAAATAAGACAGACGTGATAGGCCTTCCGCAGACCAAGCAACATCCGCGGAAGGGAACCCACGTCCGTAAAACACGATTACTGCGGACCCTTATCCGATAAGGGTCCCACTTCGGCCCACTAACAGAAATAAGCGAAATATTAGGAAAACCTAATATTTGGCTCACCTATAAAAAGGGGTACTCTGACACCCCACAAGGTATGATTTTCTGACCACATTCTATACACATACATACTCTTACATTCTCTGACAAATCATGAATACTTACTCTTATGCCGGAGTCTAATCGTGGGGTCCGTCCCCACGATAAGACTAACTGTTTATCTTTACTTGTGCAGGAAATAATCATGATCACTTGATTTAGTACAAGACCACTTCCATTGGCCCAGCCCAATAACCTTTTAGATCCGTTCTTTCAACTCATAACATTTTTTGTACTAACAGGTCTTTTAATTTTCTTTCTTTGATACGTCTCTTATCATTAAAATGTGAGTAAAGTGCAAAATACATCTTTGTGGTTTGCTAAATTTCCGTCTCACACCTCTAGCCCAAACCTTGTTCAAATACCATCCATCTGTTAGTAAAAAAATGAGTCATCGTACATCCCATAAGACGAACGGTGCAAATATTTTATCAACTTAAGGAAAAAAATGAGGCAAAAATACATCAATGTGATTTGCCAAAAGTCCATTTCACATCCCTCACGCGAACATCATTTTTTCCCCTCATCTGACAAAATATTTGCACCGTTCGTCCTAAAGGATGTACGGTGGCTCACTTTTACTAACGGAGGATGATATTTAGACAAGGTTTAGGTTAGGGATGTGAACTTTGACAAACTACAAAGATGCATTTTGCACTTTACTCTTAAAATATTGTGTATTTTCATTTAACATGTGGTAATATAGTGGTAACAATTCATTTAGAACGGAGGATGTTATTTTAACGTTGTTGTCATCGTGGATCATTATTCTTATTCCTCATACTTTTTTCGTCTTAACTTTATTGTTTGTATGATATGGTTAAATGAGAAGAAAAATTAAATGAAAAGAGTGAGAACAAAACCATAATCATACATTTTAGATGCATTTTTTTTAATTTATACTTTTTGTTTAAAATGTATGGCTAAAAACCTTTCTTATTTTTCTCATTTTAATTTTTCTTCTCATTGTATTTCTTCCCTCGTTCATATATTATCTTTTGTTTTTTCTTATTATCCACTACTAAATATAATTATTACAATTGTTTAAGTTTATCATATTACTGCTAAACTAAAACAAGCATTCACAAAACTATATAAAATAATTGATTAAATGTGAAGAGTAAAACTGTTAACTTACGATTTGTCAAAATTAAAGAGGTATTTGTTGGAAGGTGAAACTGTGTGTTTATTTCATTATCATTTAATACAATATATAAGGATTACAAGATAAGAATGAATACAGATAAGAATAAATGACAGCTGAATAACTAATGCATGATAGATAATTGTCAATTAGACAATTAATGCTTGATAGATAATTGTCAATTTGTCCGGTTAACAGTATTTTTTTTAAATTGTAATAGGCAATAATTTTAAAATAAAGAGCTAGGTGGAGTGGGCACAACATATTTTTAGTGTGCAACCTCATCAATTCCCAATAGTAAAACAATAACTAAAATGCTATTCACAGCGAAAAATCAATAACATATTATTAGTACTTGTTGGACAGTTAAGGTAGTTCATAGCCTCCACTTTTAAATCTTCTATTTCAAAACACTGTGAGGGGATACATGCTAAAAATCATGAATACAAGTGTTTTTCTAAAAGTATGCTATCCTAATATATTATTGCATCTGTTGTCTAAGTCTCTTTATGCCAAAAGACCCCCACCATCATGGACCATTAATTACTTGCGAGTGAACATGAATATTGTGAATAGGCCTATTGGGATTGAGGAATCCCGTTTGTATTAGCCGGATAGGTAACCAAACGCAATATATTTGAAAATCATAGGTATATGACAATTACCTACCACAGGGGGCCATTATCTTTATATATATCATTATTGATATATACACTAGTCAGTTTGAGTGCCATGAGCTTAGACGCAATAATATTGTTTTCCATAATAATTGTACTCATTGCAATTATTACATTTGTGGGTGTATAACAACATAACCCACTCTTATGATGACTTGTATTCACACTATTTTATTAAAAACCTATGAATTTCACTCAACCATTGTGTTGACATTTTTAGCATGTTTATCTCAGGTAACTGAACATCTTATGGCACAGACTTGAAGATGGCTATATGAAGGTCATGCATGCATACTATGCTAAAGAATCACCTACTCCACCACCAACTATTATGCCTCCATCTACAATGCTATCTTCAATGTTTAATCCTCAAGAATTCTTTCTTCCAGAGGAATTATTGTCCACCTAAGAAACAAGGCCATAACCAATCATTCTCCTCAACTTCTGCCATTCCTCAAGAATTTGAGATGGGAGAAAGCTCTCGTAAGACAAGTTTGAAACGTCACGAGGAGCAAATTGAGGAAATTCTGAATCACTTAGATGAACTCTCTCTTGACCGCATTGAGCACATAGAAGACAAAATAGAAGGTCTCGGAAAAGGTCGGGTGATTATACAACAAGATTTTGACAATCTAGAAGCTGAACTCCAAAAGGCTCATGCTCGAATTGCTAAACTTCAAAGAAAGAAAATGGAAATAATCAACAGATTGATTTGCATCATCTTCAGGATTGCTACTTTCTAGAACAAATCATCGAAGAAATCCATGTCCGTCACCAAGCAAACAAGGAAAGTCTTCTAAATGCAATCCATGAACTCACGAACAGCCAGAAAGGACCATCAAACTACTAGATTAGATA
Organism: Tanacetum coccineum; assembly: GCA_026074375.1. Taxonomy (NCBI): domain Eukaryota; kingdom Viridiplantae; phylum Streptophyta; class Magnoliopsida; order Asterales; family Asteraceae; genus Tanacetum; species Tanacetum coccineum. The sequence goes on from BQNB010045369.1 coordinate 14,801, forward strand.
CTAGTTATAGCTTTTTAACTCTAGCTCACAGATGTGTGGGGTTTTTTTAAAAAATAAAAAAATAAAAATAAATAACACACTTGCAAATTTTGAATATGTACAGTACAAAGAACAAGTTGTTCAGATAACTACAAGGCAATCTCGTTATACCTTGTTGTTTCATAATACTGATATATCCATCCTAAAACAACTTCTCTTATATCATCATCTCCGTCTCCATCATTATGAATCATACCATGATTTCTAAATAAATCATAGATATTTATTTGATATGAATTATTTATGATTTCGATATAACTATTGTGACAATGTTTATTTTTGAACATTAATCAATTAAGACTTGTGATATCATTCTTATTACGTGTTATCTTATGTTGATAGAATGCCTCCCAAAAGGATGTCAACATCTGAAGCACCAGCCATGACTCAGGCTGCCATCAGGAAACTAGTTGCTGACAGTGTTACCACAGCTCTGGAAGCACAAGCCGCTAACATGGAAAATACTAATAATACCACCAGACCAAGAGAAGCTCCTGTGGCAAGACAATGTAGCTACAAAGAGTTCATGAGCTGCCAACCTATCAACTTCAAAGGTACGGAAGGCGCTATTGGTCTCATCCGCTGGTTTGAAAGAACTGAATTAGTGTTTTCCCGTAGCAACTGTACCGAAGACTACAAGGTAAAGTTTGCTACTGGTACTTTAACTGAAGAAGCTCTATCTTGGTGGAATTATTTTGCCCAACCTATTGGGATAGAAGAAGCTTACAAGATTACCTGGGTTGAATTCAAGAAGCTTGATAAAGAAAATACTGTCCCGGAACTGAAGTACTAGAAGATCAGAGACGAATTTTACCATCTGACTGTTGAAGGGCATAATCTAAAGACATTATGAGAAGATCCAGGAATTTGCAAACCTTGTGTCCCCATAGGTTGCCAGATTCAAAAAATAATGGAAGTTTTCATCGGGGGATTGCCTCGAAGTATTGAAAGGAATGTTACCGCCTCTACAAGGTAAAGTTTGCTACAAGGTGTTTTCCTGTAGCAACTGTACCGAAGACTACAAGGTGAAGTTTGTTATTGGTACTTTAATTGAAGAAGCTCTATCTTGGAGGAATTCTTTTGCCCAACCTATTGGGATAGAAGAAGCTTACAAGATACCTGGGTTGAATTCAGAAACTTTTGATGAAAAAAAAAGAAAAATACATTCCGCGAACTGAAGTCAGAAGATGGAAGACGAATTTTACCATCTGACTATAAAAGGGAATGATCTCAAGACATATGTGAGAAGATTCCAGGAATTGGCAACCTTGTGTCCCACTATGGTGCCAGATTCTAAGAAAATGATGGAAGTTTTCATTGGGGGATTGCCTCAAAGTATTGAAGGGAATGTTACCGCCTCTAAACCTCAAACTCTAGAGGAAGCCATTAACATAGCCCAGAGGCTAATGGATCAGGTAACAAAGCACACTCCAGTGCAAGTATCAAGTGATCACAAACGAAAGTTTGACGACAGAAGAACTTTCAACAACTACCGTAACACCAACATCAACAACCACTACAATAATCACCAACCACAACAGAACAAAAGACAGGAAACCTTCAAGTCTTATGCTGTCACCCCAACTGAAAACAATGGGTATACTGGAAACCGTCCCTTGTGTAAGAAATGCACTCTGCATCACACAGGAGCTTGCACTGTTAAGTGTAATACTTGTAACAAGGTGGGCCATCTGACCAAGAACTGCAAAAACAAAGGGCCAGCCACTGGAAGTAATCTGCTAACAGTGACAGTTACTTGTCATGCCTGTAGAGAGAAAAGGCATTATGCAAATCAGTGTTGAAAGACCACCAACAACAATGCCCAGGGAAGAGCCTACATGTTGAGGGATAGGAATGCTCACCAAGACCCGAATGTAGTCACGGGTAGATTCCTTTTAAATCAACATCTAGCTAGAGTATTATTTGATTCTGGACCCGATAAAAGCTTCGTATCCATATCTCTTGCCTCTAAGCTAAATATTCCACCCATTACAATAGATACCTTTTACAATATCAAAATGGCTGACGGAAACTTAGTAAGCACAAGCACCGTTATTCAGGGTGCAACCCTGACTTTGTTAAACCAACCTTTCGAAATTGATCTTATGCCGATCAAACTCTGTAGTTTCGACGTCGTCATTGGTATGGATTGGTTATCCAAGTATCATGCTAGAATTATTTGTGACAAGAAGGTCATCCACATCCCAATCAACGGTGAAACTTTGATCATCCGAGGTGACCAAAGTAAAACCCGACTAAATCTCATATCCTGTATAAAAACCAAAAGGTATATATCCCGAGGTTGTCAAGTTTTTGTAATCCAAGTAATGGAAAAGAAGTCAGACGAGAAACGACTAGAAGATATCCCAGTAGTCAGGGAATTACCAAAAGTTTTTCCTGAAGATCTACCTGGCCTTCCTCCCGTTCGCCAAGTAGAATTCCAAATCGATTTAATTCTAGGAGCGACACTTGTAGCCCGAGCACCTTATAGATTAGCTCCTTCAGAAATGCAGGAACTATCTAACCAACTTCAAGAGTTAGCAGACCGAGGTTTTATCCGACCAAGTACTTCACCCTGGGGAGCTCCTGTCTTATTTGTCAAAAAGAAAGACGGATCTTTCAGGATGTGTATCGATTACCGGGAGTTGAATAAACTTACCGTAAAGAATCGTTACCCATTACCCAGGATTGATGACTTATTTGACCAACTTCAAGGTTCGAGTGTCTACTCGAAGATTGACTTAAGATCAGGCTATCATCAACTGAGAGTCAGGGATGAAGATATTCCCAAGACTGCTTTCAGAACAAGATACGAACACTATGAATTTCAAGTGATGCCATTTGGTTTAACTAACGCGCCTGCTGTATTCATGGATCTCATGAATCGTATGTGTAAACCATACTTGGATAAATTTGTGATAGTGTTCATCGATGATATTCTCATCTACTCTCGTAACAAAGAAGAGCACACAAATCATCTGAGAATAATCCTAGAATTACTCAAGAAAGAGAAGTTGTATGCCAAGTTCTCCAAGTGTGATTTCTGGATTCATATCGTGCAATTTCTTGGACACTTAATTGATAATCAAGGACTTCATGTTGACCCTGCCAAGATTGAAGCAGTCAAGAATTGGACATCTCCTACTACACCCACAGAAATACGTCAATTCTTAGGACTCGCCGGTTATTATCGGAGATTTGTCAAAGATTTCTCGAAGATTGCAAAGTCTTTGACTGAATTAACCTAGAAAAACAAGAAGTATATTTGTGGCGAAGACCAAAAATCGGCTTTTCAACTACTAAAACAGAAGCTATGTGAAGCTCAAATCTTAGCATTACCAGAAGGAAATGACGATTTTGTTGTTTACTGTGATGCATCCCATCAAGGTCTGGGAGCGGTGTTAATGCAAAGAGAGAAGGTTATTGCATATGCATCCCGACAACTTAAGCCTAATGAAGAAAACTATACCACTCATGATCTCGAATTAGGAGCAGTAGTGTTCGCTCTTAAAATTTGGAGACACTATCTGTATGGCACCAAATGTACTATGTTCACTGATCATAAAAGTCTTCAGCATATCCTTGATCAGAAAGAGTTGAACATGAGACAACGCCGTTGGCTAGAATTGCTTGCAGATTACGATTGTGAAATTCGCTACCATCCTGGAAAGGCAAATGTCATAGCAGATGCCTTAAGCCGGAAGGAACGAATCAAACCACTCCGAGTTAGATCATTAGTTATGACCATTCATCCAAAATTACCATCACAAATTCTCAAAGCTCAAACTGAAGCACTCAAAGAAGAAAACATCAAGGCTGAAAACTTACGAGGAATGGACAAATCATTTGAAATACGTCCTGATGGAACCCGATGTATCAAGAATCAAAGTTGGTTACCACTCTTTGGTAATCTGAGGGACTTAATTATGCATGAGTCTCATAAATCAAAGTATTCCATTCACCCGGGTTCTGACAAAGGTGGGGTTTATTACAAGCCATTCCCAAGGTTTTGGGAAAAATACGCTTTTTAAAAAGTGTTTTGGTGTTCCTTCCGTGGAGAGTTGGCTTTCCCCATTTATTTTGTGGGTGGAACGAGTCCCCCCAAAGAAGAAAAAAATACATTGTATAGGGAAAGCCTTTATTAACATCCATTTCAATATATTCCTTTCCATAGTAAAAATTGCAAATAGTTTTTTTTTTTTCTAAGCTTAATTTTTCCCGTTTTGTTTTTTTAAAAAAAGTTTTTCCCTATGGATTGGAACATGATTTTTGGCACGAATCTCGTTATTTTTCTTTACTAGGTTTGTTTTTCCTTTGGTAGGGGACAGGACATGTTTTTTCTTTATCTGATTTTGTATTTTGTTTTTTGCAATATTAATTAAACCATTTTTTGTCTTGTTCCTCTAAGGGGGTAGGTGGCCCAGTAGTTTTTTGAACCCAGTTTGTTAAGGTGGGGACCAAGGAAAACCCCTTTAATTTAAAAAGGAATATTATCACGGACCGGTTTTGTATTTTTTTTGACTTGGTCCCACCCCCCCCCCAATGGCGAAGGGGTGTTTTTTTTAGCAAAAAAAGTTATAAAATAAATATTTATTATATTTTAATCAGCCGCCGTTTTTTTTTTTTTTTGTGGCCAAATTTCCCTTGTTGGCGGTTTTGCCTTTTTTTTAGGTGGGCCCGAGTTTTTTGTTATTTTTTTTATAACCCTCCACATAAACCGCCGAGTTTGTCGTTGTTCATCTTATCCCAATGCGGTTATTTTTGTTTTTATTTGGGAAATTTTTGTTTTTTTGTTTCCCAAATGGCGAGGATTTTTTTGATTCCTAAAAAAGCCTAGGCCCCGGCGGAGGAATTATTATTTTCCCCAATTAGAAAAAAATCCCCCAAAGGGGCACCCGCGAGGTTTTACTCCAATTTTTTTGCCCCATGCGTTTTTTTTTTTTGGCTAATTAAAAAAAAGAATAAGGGGACGCGTTTTTTTTTTTTATTTTTTTGGGGCTTTTTATTAATAAAGTCCCATTAGCGTTTTATTGATATTTTTTTTATTTTATACTGCCCGGCCCGAATGATTTTTTAGCCAAAAAAATACTGAAAGGCCCGTGTTTTCTAGGGGCTTCAACAACACCATAAAAACGCAACCGGGGTTTAAAAAAAAAAATCCCGTGAAAAATTGTAATTGGCATTAAACGAGAGACCAACAACTTTTTCTAATTTCCCAACATTTTCACAAATCCCACCCTTAAAGAAACCCCAACCCAACCCCTTGTTTTTTCCACCTTTCCCAAACTCCCCACACGAAAAAAAAATGGAAAAAGAAAAAAAGATAACCTTTTTAAAAATCCCTTTTATCGTGGTCCCCCCCACTCCCCCGAAAAACCAAAGAAAAGAAACAATCAAAAAATTTTGCCCCAAAAACTAATTCAAAGACAACATAATTCAAAAAAAAAGAAAGTTGCAATGGTAAATCCTTTTTTTACAACCGACCTTTTCAAATTTTTTTAACAACCCCCTCAAGCACCGTCCTTCCTAAACCCAACCCGTACCTTTGTTAAAAAATGAAGGTCCCCGAACCCCGAAGAAAAAAGAAAAAATTCCCCGTAGCCCCGCGTATTGTGCACCACTTCCTTTTGGTCCCCCCCCAAGATTTATTTGAGACTTTATTTAAGAAACATGTAACTATTGGGGTTTTTTTTTTTTATTTATCCCAAAACCAAAGGATCAACCTTTTCAAAAAAGCCAACTTAAATAATAACAAATCCGAATTTTTCAAGAGAATTTGGATGTTTTTTCCCCATGGCTTCCTTTTTAAAAGGTAACTCGAGAACCAAACAGTTTTTCAAAAAATGTTAGTTTATATTATCCACCAAAACCACAGATCCTAATTTTTTTTTTTAATAATTGATGAAAAATATAATTGTAAAAATTAACCCCAAAACGCCCCCAAAAAGAAAGTTGCATGGTATCTTTTCAACGACTTCATTCACACCTCAAGCGTCTTTCAAACAACGAATTAAAAGGAAGTCGAACCGATAATGGATTCGGACGCGCGTTTGCAACACTCTTTGGTCAAAGACTTTGAGATTTTTACAGGCACGATGTTCCTAAACATGGATCAACTTCAAAAGCAACTTAATAACAACGAATTTCAAGAGATTGGATCCATGGCTTCTTTTAAAGTTCTCGAGACACAGTTTCAGATGTTCATCAAGTCAAAGATTTATTTGAATGATGAATATATTGTAATGACACGCAACTACTTTCTACAATATACTCAACTTGATATTCCAGAATTCCGTGAGACACTGGTCCAGTTCATGGAATATGTCAAAAAGTCGATTGATGAAAGAGCACTGCATAAAAGAGAGCATGACAGCAGGGTGAATGAAAGACAGACGCAGATGGCAATGGAAAAGGTTGATACGAGTAAAGAATTAGATGCTAGTTCAGTTATCATTGAAAGCAATGGGACAGAATTACAAAAGCAGGATACAAGCAGCAGATCAGGGAATGATGCGGACATCAGACCCATATATGATGAAGAGCCAATGGCTGAGGTACAAATGACTGCTGATGAAAATGTATCTGCTACAGGAAAACAACATACTGAGCAACCTGAATCCAATAATGAAGGAGAGGTTGACCAGAATGCTGATCAATGTTATGACACACTTCCTTTGCCTGCTAAATTAACTGATAACATGACAACTGACTCTCAAATCAATTACTCGAGTCTGAAAATGTTTGTCTCAAAAAGACTGTTGCCCAGTGTCAAAAAGATTTTGCAAAACTCGAAGCACATTGTATTAATCTTGAACTACAAATGGAAAACAATGTTTTAAAATCAGGGCAACAGAGTCAATTTTTAAAAGAGAAAAGTAATGAAGCCAAAGTTAAAAATGACATCGATGTAACTGAAACAATAAACATCGAATTGGAACATAGTGTGGCTAAATTACTTGCAGAGAATGAGCAGTTACATAAGGAAAAAGAGCACTTGAAACAGACTTACAAAGATCTTTTTGATTCTATCAAAAGGACACGAGTTCAGACCAAAGACCAGAATGACTCTTTAATGGCACAACTGAACAAAAAGTCTAATGAAAATGCTGATGTACTAGCTCAGATTCAGAAAAAGGGGTTTGCAATTGCAGCATTAAAAAATGAGTTAAGGAAACTAACAGGAAATAGTGTGAATACTAAGTTTGCAAAGCCATCAATCTTGGGAAAACCGGTTGGACAACCACTCAAAAACCAATCCGTTGTTAGACAACCGACTGCGTTTAAGTCTGAAAGACCTAGAATTTCAAAACCACGGTTTGCCTCCCAAGTTGATGTGAACAACGACTTGTCAAAACCAGTCACTACACATCATTTGCCTAAGGGAAGAGAATCTGCCCCTGCAAAACCTCATCACATGATTGCACCAAGCTCATCTAGGTATAGCTCAAACGACATTGTTCATAATCACTACCTAGAGGAAGCTAAGAAAAAGACACATGAACACTCTAGGATCCCTAGAAATTTTTCTGACTCCAAACATTTTGTTTGCTCGACATGTCAGAAATGTGTCTTTAATGCCAATCATGACGCTTGTGTAATAAAATTCCTGAAAGAAGTCAACTCGCGTGCTAAGGTTCCATCCAATAAGACAACAAACAGAAACAAACCCGTAGAGCAAATAAGGGTTGCAACGAAACCAAAAAGACAGATCCCAAAAGGACATAGGTTTTCAATCAAAAAGACTACCACTGTGCATGAGAAAACAACAAGTCCTAGATCTTGTCTTAGGTGGCAACCAACGGGTAGAATTCTCAAGACTGTTTGTCTTAGATGGGTTCCAACAGGAAAGACATTCGCCTCTAGCACAACAAAGGTTGAAAGTGAACCCCCAAATGGTTCAAATGCAGATATCCCTAACCAATGTGAAAGCGAACAAGCTCTTAATGTCAGTGCAGGTACTCTCTTAAGTACAGGTACATCGTTCAATCCTACAGAGGAAGGACTCAGAGTTTGGTTGCGAAAAAGAAAGATATCTCAGAAAACAGGGCTTCAAGGAATTTTGATCTGATGATCACAAAATGACGTTTGAACACAGCAGTTCAAGCCTCGGTCGTCTTATGGCAATGATGTCTGAAACAACAGCTAAAGCCTCGGGTCGTCAATGTCAATGGCGTCTGCTGTCAATAACACTTCAGGCCCCGATTCCTCAATGTTCAAAGACGTTGAACACAAAACAGTTTCAAGCCTCGGTCATTCATATGTTCAAATGATGTTTGAAACACAGCAGTTTTCAAGCATCGGGTCTTCAATGTCAAATGATGTCTGATCAAACAGTTTCGACCTCGCACCACAACGTAAGAATGTTGTTGAAAATGTACTCTTCAGAGGCCTCGTTCTCAAGGATAAAAGGCGTCAGACTTATGACAACTCTGACCCCGTTGCCCCAAGACAATATGTTGTTCCTTCAGAAGAGAAGACAAATTCGCTCACATAAAGGGTTAGAATTTCTCTTCAGGTCCTTTCTGAAGAATATTACTATCCAACACACGATCAAGCTGAGGAAATACAACATTGATCAAGCACCGAATGCATCGTTTCAGGAAGCTGAATTTGTCAATCCTTTTTTGTACACGGGTACAAGAAAATTTGGATGATTCTTCCTCAAGCAACATCGATGATACATGTTGCCATCATTTCAACCACAAAGTCATGAATTACCGATGGACCAAGGAGATCATCCATTAGAACAGTTCGTGGAATCCATCCATGCAGTTCAAACAAGGCGATAGCTTGCCACAGTTCCTGAAATGTGTTATGTTCGCATCTTCACGGTGAGTATTGATTTGAACGAAAAAGAAGATTTAGATGGGCAATGCCTGATTCTGCATGGATCGAAGCAATGCTGGATGAACTTATCAGTTCTACAGACTAAATGTCTGGGAACTAGTCGACAAACCATTTAGCAAGATGATTATAAAGCTAAAGTGGTTATGGAAGAACAAGAAGGGAAGAACAGACTGTAATTCGCAACAAAGCACGACTTGTTGCTAAAGGTTATGCTCAGGAAGAGGGTATTGATTTTGAAGAATCATTTGCTCCAGTTGCTCGCTTGGAAGCAGTTCGGATTTTTGTTGCCCACGCAGCACACAAGTCTTTTCCAATCTATCAGATGGATGTCAAAACGGCATTTCTTAATGGTCCACTGAAGGAAGAGGTTTACGTTGCTCAGCCAGAAGGGTTCGTTGATCCAGATCATCACAGAATAAAGTCTACCTTTCTAAGGAAGATTTGTAGGATTAAAGCAAGCTCAAGAGCCTGGTACGGATGAACTATCACCTTCCTTGAGGTCCAAAGCGTTTTCTAAGGTACATTGACCACTTATTCAAGAGTAAAATAGGGGCGGATATTCTACTTGTGCAAATTTTCGTTGATGACATTAATTTTTGGATCTGACTAATCCTAAATATTTCAAAACGATTTGAAAAATTAATGCACAGTAGATTTGAAATGTCTTAATGGGGGAGTATGAATTTTCTTTTTAGGACTTCAGTATCAACCAGTCCCAAAAGGTATTTCTTATCAATCAGGCAAAGTACGCTTTAGAAATTCTAAAAAAGCATAATTTTTAATGGACAATTGTCACTCATTGTACACCTTTGGCTACAAAACCCAAAATAGATGTTGTTGAGTGAGAACCCGTCGACCAATCTGATTATCGTTGTAATATCGGGTCCACTCATGTTACTTGACATCTTGTAGACCAGACCTTCTGTGCAAGAAGTAATGCTATTGTGCACGTTATTCAGTCGACCACTCAAAAGCACCTCAAAGAGGTTAAAAGTATCTTTAAATACCTAAAGGTTCCATTAACATGGACTCTGGTAGCGCCAAAGGATTTTGGTTTGAACTAACAGCATTTTCAATCGCTGTCATGCCGGTGCCTTGATACTCGGAAAAAGCATCTGGAGGATACTGTTGCTGGTGATAAACTTGTAAGCTGTATGTCAATGAAACAAAACTGCACTGCAATGTCTGCAGCAGAGGCAGGCATATGTGGCGTTATCTGCAAGTTGTGCTCAAGTAATGTAGATGAGGTACACAACACTTCAAGATTATGGAATTCAAAACTACACAAAATTATCCGTTGTACTGCGACTCTTTTTGTTTTATCAATCTGCCATTAGCAATATCTTGCAAACCCGATACAACTCTCACGGACAAGCTCATCCATAATCTGGTTATTCACTTCATTAAAGGAACGGTTGATAAATGGTTATAATTGAATTATATTTTCGTCAGAATCGAATACACCAATTAAGTGACATGTTTACGAAGCCCTTCCTGAGGATCGGTTTAAGTATTTGTCAGAAGGTTTTGGTATGAGATGTTTGACTCAGCTTGAACTGGTGGTTCTGGACAAATGAGACTGCTTGTTATCATCATCAACATCACCATGTACATATTTTTTAGAAAAGCAATGATACTAAAATATAAACATCAAAAAGAAAATACAAATTCGAAAATAATAAATTTCAAAAAAGATTCTTTGACATGTCTCTCTTGGAATACGGTAACATTTACGTGCTTAGATAAGTGGTCGATTATCTATTGACTCGGGTGTGTAAATGAAGTTTCGTGCGAGAGTTGTTAAAATTGTTTCCAAAACATGTCATTTCTAATTTTCTAATGGCTTATGTGCAAAATGTCAGTACATAAACCGGACTTCACATATAGGATGGTTTATAACTTATTCTTCCCCAACGAGAAAATTAACGTTTTTTTCCTTTTTCAGGTCTTGAGCATGTTCTTACAAGACATTTCAATGTTTTTAGCTCAAAGAAAAAGGATAGTGTACGTTTCAGTGCGCTTACCTTCGTAGAGAGGATGTCCTTCTAACATTTGGTTATTTCCAAAAAAGTTGAACTCAATTTTTCAAGATTTCTCGTATGACAATTAATAACTTCTAAATTGTGTGTTCAAACACTCCATCCCTCACATGTTTTCAAAAGACAACATTTTTAATTGGTCCTATTTTTGAGGCGGGAGTTTTTACGAAAAACAAAGTTTTAATGTTCTTGGATTACATATCATCGTCAATTCTTATGTATTCAAAATTATCAAAAAATGTTCTAACATTCATGCTATCATATTTTCGCCCACAGCTTTTTCAAGAAATATTTTTAATAACAAGGGTATTTCAAAAACTAGTGTTTATTCTTTAAAATAAATAGGGAGTAAAATGTAATTAAAAATATGATTCTATTTGATCATGTGCTGTAACGTTTTATGGTTCGATCTTATTCCAAATCATGCTTATTTCATGGTGGGGGGGGGGGGGGGGGGGGGGGGACGATTCTGAAAGTAATAGGTGGTTAAGTTAGGATTCAATCCTATGATCCACCAGAAACCGGGAGATCTACCCAGGATAATCCAAACTTAGAAATAGCAGTCCTTAGGTATGATTGGAGTTAAATGTAGATGGGCATAATGCGACTAGATTGATGTTTTCACTGGACAATCACAACAAGTATGTTAGTAATGCGTCTTGGTAAGCATTGAAGGCTGTTGAAGAATTTAAAAAGAAATATATGGGTTAAAAGGGTCTAAAGAAAGAAGCCTCCACATCAAATTATGGCAGAAAACCGGGTCAATAATATGCTATCAGAATTCAGTTGTATTGCTGGTATTGAATACGACTTCATGGACAGTGATGCAATGCTTAAACCTCCCTGCCATTCGGGTTTCTATCAACTGAAACTTGTTCATTTGTACCACGGGTTTAAACACGTTATCTATTGACATCTCATTCGAGATCGTTTGATATTTGAATAGGGTGGCAAATCTCGCTCCAGTCTCGGAGTTACGTAAAAAACCATAATTGCATGATAGAGTCTAGAGCCATGAGATCTAATCAAAATTCGTTAGGTACACATTCCATTTCAAACACACTGGTTGAAACCATCCTCAGGGTTCTCAATTGTTATCAAGAGTCCTACGCAATATCATTGTGATATTTGCCAGAACATTCAGAGTGATACTCTTTAGTATTCACAATGACGGATGGAAATCCTTCCAGTGTCATCATCAAACAGCACTGCGGTAGGTGACTTGCGAGATTCTATATGAATCAAACTTGTGACATCTGGATATCGATTTGGTCCAGTAAATGAATTGACGGTTGATGAATTTTGATAAAAACATGACACTCTCGATGTGTTACAAAAACTCTTTAACGAGTGACACGTCGATTGATTTTCAAATCAATTTTCTCGTTTATCACTAACGTAAACCTGCAGGTCAAACGGTGGTAACGGCAACCTCAATCCCATTCAAATGCTCAATCTACGAAGACATACTATCTAGAATGCTCAAGATTTAAAGACAAAGACTTCCGCAAACTCTGATTTAAAGCTTTCAAGTAATGCAAGTATGAGATGTTTGGTCAAAAGACAATAAGATCGCAAGATGGCCAAAGATGATAAGACAATGACAAAGGCTCAAAGTCAAGATCGCACAAAGCATGAAGAACAAGCCTACAACAAATAACGAAGGACAAAGGACAGTATACACTCGGCTTAAAACGACAAAGCAATCTCACTGATTCATGAAGGGAGTGTCATCAATTGAAAACTCACTTCGGGGGTGTTTGTTAGTCAATTTTATTGAGTCAAAAAAGGAGCTCGTTTCCTGTGTTCAAGACCTCACATTCGGGGGGAGATTGTTAGCCTAATTTATTGAGTCGAACCAAGGGAAGCTTCGGTAATTACGATGGTGCTTCGGTCTTTAATTTGTTTAATGTTGTAATAAGATTATTTGGGGGAAACTAACGGGTCGATAGATAAATTAATATTGTATAGTTTTGGGTTTACTCCCAAGCCAAAACCCGAGCCCGGGTCCTAGTGAAATATCCTGTGAGTCACAGTTATAAATGTGTAGGGGGTATATATATATTTAGATATTTTCTTAAAAATATCTAATTATATATGATATTTTCTTTATGAAAAATATCTAGGTTTGTCATAATTATCTAAATTTCTTTCTTAGTTTCTCTCATCTCTCTCTTCTCTCTTTCTTTTTTATTTCGGTTTTTGTGTTTGTGGGTTATGAATGTGAAGTGGGTAATAGGACTAAGTTTCTCATGTTATTAGATAAACTCCTCAGAAATCAAGCTTCGGGAGATTGTTTGCCTCAATTTTTTTGAGTCAATAAAAGGAAGCTCGTTCCAGTGTTCAAGACCTCACTTCGGGGGAGATTGTTAGCCTCAATTTATTGAGTCAAACAAGGAAGCTCGGTCACTCTACGATGGAGCTTCGGTCTTTAATTAGTTAATGTTGTAATAAGATAATATCGGGAATCGGGCTCGATAGATAATCTAATATTTTATATGTTTTGGGTTTAATCCCAAGCAAAACCCGAGCCCGGGTCCTAGTTAAATATCCCGTGCGTCACATTAAATGTGTAGGGGTATATATATAATTAGATATTTTCTAAAAATATCTAAATATATATAGATATTTTCTTTTAAGAAAATATCTAAGTTTTTCATAATATCAAAATTTCTTTCTCTAGTTTCTCTCATCTCTCTCTCTTCTCTCTTTCTCCTTTCTTATTGATTCGATTTGTATTTGTGTGTTATGAAGTGAAGCTAATCAAGAACCTACAGAATTGTTACTTAATCATTTGTATTTGAGAATTGCAGTAATTATGGAGTACTTGGTGAAGATTAGCAAAAAGGCACGCATTCTGGAGCTTAAACGAAGAAATATGAAGAAACTGATTCTGACATCCTATATGTCGTATCCATCAAGGAAGATACGGCGTATCTGTGCCTGCACTTCACTAAAGACCACGAAGGAACAAGATTCAATACGCCGTATCCAGAAGAAGTTAATGCGCCGTATTCAAGATATAGTAATAAAATATTCTGGAAGATATCGAACGTGGTCCCTACTCCAAGAAACCCCCGATACGCCGTATTGACCTCAGTCAATACGCCGTATCAGCCAAATTCCAGACCTTATAAATAGAAAACCTAAAAACTGGTTTTCAGTGTGCTAAATCATATTTTCGATACCTTAAACATAAAAGTCAATTTCAGGAGAGAAAAAGAGCAGAAGAGGTCGAGCATAGTAATTAATTATATAGGAAACAACTTGTAATCCCTTATACTCTTGTAATCGTTTACTTTTTGGTATCATTCGTTAACTCGGTTAGTTTACCTTGGCTTAATTATTACTCTTGTATTGATCATGATGTTTGAAGATTAATACCTTCGGGTATTAGCCTTTATTATGAAGATTTGAATGTTTGGTTTTGTTTATATTGATTGCGTAATTTATCGTTGATTGTTGTTTATGTTTATCAGTTTATACTTGTTTACGTGCTTTTGTATGTGACATATCATTCAACTGGATCTAGTGATATGGACCAAGTAATCTAGATGCCGGGATGGCTCTCCATATAGCAATTTATACATCTAGACTAATAGGATCACGAATAATGACCTATCTTTGCCATAAGATTGCGAACTTAGTTGGATCGAAAGGTGACCCTTGGGATCAACGAGTACGTTCTCAATTAATTGGTAAAAAATTTATAACACCCCATGTTTTAAGGTCATTTATGACGTCAAGAAATTCACTATTTATTTTTAGTGTTGTACGCGTTTGCTTTTAAATCATAACCGTGAAGTTAAATCGTAACCGTTAAGTTAAATCGCGTAAGCTAAAAATTGTCATTCAATGTAAACGGGCATCATACAATTAAATGTTTACATCAAGCAAGTGTTAAGTAATTATTTTGAGGATAATTATTAACTTTGTTCATTTTATTTTTATTGATTACGTAAATTGGTTACATTTCGCGATAAAATATGTTTAGGCATACCCGGAACCACCAAAACTTTTCTACGCTTCAACAAATACCCACAATTGTACCCAATACCCAAATATTACAAGTTTTCATCATATGTATCCACCTATGGCCGGATTTGGTGTGACAGACCAAGAGAAATATCTCATTTTCTTGCAACTTGACAACAACTAGTTAAATCACAAGACTTTCACTAGGAAAAATGACCAACTCTTCCTTAATTCCCTCACCATGTCTTTCATTCATCTAGTCTTGATCTCAACTAGATCCTTAGTGTATATAATTCCTTAGATATTGAAAGTAAACACATACTCTTTCATTTTACAAAGTGAAAAACCACAAAACTCTCCTATTTCCTTCTCTATATGCCACGACTCAAAATGACCAACACAAACCATCCATATAATTTTTATTTCCAACATTTCTAAGCATTCCTACATCATATCTAAGATAACCCAAGAAGGTTTGAAGGTTTGGTTTAAGATTTACAAGTGTTAATCAAGAAAGGTTCAAGTTTAGGGTTTTGTTAAAGTTGGGGTTTTAAGTGTTGTAAGCTTGGGTTAAGTAGCTAAACAAGGGTTTAGGTCATATTGTTCATCATCCTACTTCATATTAAGGTTACCTAAAAACCTTAATCTCTTTACATTCATGATTTTATGTGTATATAATGGTTATGTAGTTAATCACCATCTAGGAACTTATTTACTTGTGAAAAATAGATTTTTACACTTGTTTATAATTTTAGTAAACTTTGTCATATGATATATAGATGTCATGGATCATGATAATAAGCAAGTATATACACTATATGAGTGTTGGTTAAGTTATGTAAAGGATATATAGGTAAAAGTATAAAAAGATACTTATGAAAGTTCATGGATAAATAAGTATGTACACATTTGGATCTTGTGATTCTTGGACAATATATGACTAATCATGGACTAGAGACCCTAAGGATCTAATACATGTGATGTTGAAGGTTGTAATGGACTTGTAACCAAGTGGTTAAACAAGAAAGTTACAAAAATCAAGTTTAAACAAGTTTTTAACAAAAACCTAAAAGGGTCTGATCAAATTCGATTTTTGACTCATTTATTTTATATTTTTATTAAATACTACATGTTACAAGGATCGTAGGCATGTAGAGAACTCGAAAAACCGATTTATAACGAAGGAGATACGTAATTTACAAGTTACGTGTTTTAAACGCGTTATAATGAAAACTTTTATAAACAAGTTATAAAATACTTCTGAGATATAGAATGGTTATTTTATCAAATAGACTATTTTTAGAATTCCCCAACATTTGAATCATAATTTTTAGATCAATAACGATAGGATGTTATGAATTAAGCGTGTTTCGACTATAAATATTTTATAAAACGATTTTTTTTATAAATGTTAACTGATATGTAGACATGAACATTTTTTAAAAACATCATTATATGTTTGAACTTTTAATAACAAAGACGTGCTTGAAAGAATCGCTAAAAACGGAGCTATAACGAATAAAATACGACATTTACGGGTTTTACGATAATTAATTCTATAAAAATAAATTTATAAACTGTCATGAAAAGTAAAAAACATTGTTCATCAGGGGACTAAAAATATGAAAATGTAATATTTTCATAACTCGTCTTAAAACGAAAACATCGACGTAAGAAACATCACAAACGGGCTTAAAACGATAAAGTTACACACTATTTTATAACTTGTGCACTATTTCCTGACGTGAATAGTGTTGGTTCGTTTTTAATAAAAAAAATTTTGAAACATTTTAGAATCAGTTAAATAATATTTATACTTATTTTAAACTTTATAAATATTATTTTACAAAGGCGGATCAGAATGGTTTAACGATTTTGTTACGAGTTCATTATAAATGGTACTTGTTTATTCAAATGCAATTTAAAACATTTTTCACAACTCGAATTAGATGTGATGTAGCTATATAGAATTATATATGGTAGTAGTTATTCGAAGTACTTCGTGCTCATACGACCTAAAATTAATTAGGTTATATTCGGGCGTATTTGTGACGCATTTTCTGTTGTGATTTACATTGTTAAAAGTAGAACTCCATTCACTCGTGTATGAGTCATAGCCCTCACGTTTTTCATTTTTATAATGATTTATAAGCTTTGGGTCAGAGACATCTTTGTTTTATAATTAGACCCAAGTGAACATTTCATATTTAAAATGATTACGTGTTTGCGTAAGTAGCGATAACCTCAATGTGCCCACTATCATGAACTGTAAATCACTTGGAGGGAGAGCGCGATGTTATAAATAGATATATTTGGGGGTGACGCCCCTTCGGTTGATTAGCTATATGGTGTGACGAAATACCGAGACAACGATCGTTATACCATGTCGGATTTGGGATGTTCTGGGTTAGAAATCATAATGAGAAATGTAGCCAGTTATATTGAAATTCATTTATGTCCGGAGCTGTTCAGTGTCATGAGCTTAGAGAAACGTATTCATTTTTGTGATGATTAACATTTTAATGTTTTTCATGGGGGAAATCTTGCGGTCCTACACTTATTTAATTCACAAACCTATGAATTCTCCAACATTATTGTTGACGTTTTAAAGCATGTTTTTCTCAGGAGATCAATAAGGAACGAGGTGCAAGGGATACATTGGTGGTCGTTATTTTAGAAGTCAATTGCATTAATGATTTGGTTGCATTACATTTTGGGGAAAACGTTTGTTTTCGAACTAGAATCTTTGTATAATTTAACAATGAACAAGTAAAGCTTCGGGCTTTTGTATCAAACACTTTGCTAAATCTAATGTATCGGTTTTAAACGACACTTTAGGTCGTTATTATATGTCTTGTGCTATTGATCTATGAAGTAATGCTCCCAAACCCATATTTCGCTGCGACCCATTTTGGGGGTGTTACAGATTGGTATCTAGAGCCAAGGTTATAGAGAACCAGGTCAAATGTTTTTTGATGACTATAACCGCTTTCAAAACTTTTGCATTAATACAAAGGTTTTCATGAGACATACATACCCTTGTATTTGCATTATAGTTTTACTAGATGCTTACATTGATGCTTTACGTGTTTCATTTATAGGTACGTCTATGTTACTTGAGGGTATAGTGTATATATACAAGATGAGTTTGCATTCTTTCGCACAACTCTTCTAGTTATTTAATATATGGGTTATTTATAACATTGGGAACAATTTCTTTAGGCAAGGTAGCACTATAAGCTCGTAGATCCTAAACGCTACCTAAACATTAAGTTATCAAATATGATACTTACCATCATTCATTTATGCCATGAGCGCATATTCATATTTACCATACCGGTCTTATATAATATACTTATATAAGTTAAGTTTTGCTCATTGCAAGCAGTCATGTTTTCATCATCGATGGTTACCTACACGTCTGCATATATTAATTCCGAGCCATGGAGATTCCAGTGAGCTTCTGATTAGGAGCTAGAGGAACCAATGAAGGGTCAGCTTCTACCTGCTCATGACTCACCTACAACCCTATCACCGGGCTACATTGCTGACTCCAATCCGGAGAAGGATGAGGAGGACCCTAAGGAGGATCCTGTTGACTATCCTGCCGACGGAGGAGACAATGATGATAATGAGTCATCTGATGATGACGACGATGATGATGATGTTGAGAAGGATGAGGAGGACGAGGAGAAGGAGGAGCACCTAGCTCCGACCGACCTTTTTGCTGTACCTATAGATGATCCTGTCCCCTCAAGCTGAGAATACAGAGGCATTTGAGATTGATGAGTCTGCCTCTACACCACCCATCTATCCACACCATATCATCTTGTTGTCTGAGACCAAATCCCGTGCAGTTGGTTATTTTCTATTTTAACAACATTCTCCACCGACACCATCTGACTGAGGCAGCATTACTGAGTTTGTGCTGCAATTACCTTCATCATCCACTACCACATATGTATCACACACCACCAGGAAAATATTAAGTCCTTAAAGATAACATAAGAGGTAGCCATCTAGAATTTAGATGAAGCAACTCCTGTCCATAGACAAATAGATTTGTTAGTGTAGCTCATTTTGTAATTATATCCTACTAAACTTGAGTACTATCGGTTGGTAGCGTTAATGAAAAGCTTATACTCTTTTACTCAAGTAAAATAATGTATTAAGTATTAACCTACGTTGTTTGGAATTAGATCATGCTAACTGTATTGATGTGGATTTATTTATGCCATGGTTGCTATTATCTTATATTTCTGCATGACGTAGTCTCACCTTACATATATGTTGGGATCACGAAGTGTCATGATTTTTCCTTAGATGAAACTTCATATACATTTTGTTTCCTATGATCTTCAGGAAATGATGACAACTGTTAATCAAGGGATGAGTGTGATGGAAATTGAGCCGAGGGGTTGTAGCCCAACGAGTGGCTAATGCTATCGAGGCTATTGCTATTTATGAGACAAAAACCAACATAGCCCGCAAGTCAGTGATCCAGACTGAACGACTGAGACAAGGGTAGTAGTAGAGAATGCTAGCAACAAAGGAAGTGGGAAGGTAACCACAATGGAAGCTCGAGCCAACAAAACAAAGGGCGATACAGGTGCCTAGAGCACACATTACTTGGCCAATCAACAAGAAGGCATATGCTGGATCTCTAACCCTGTGCAACTAGTGTAAATTTCACCATAATGGACCATGCACTGTAAAGTGCGGAAATTGCAAGAAGTTTGGCCACATAACCCGAAATTATAGGACACTGGCCAGCTGCTGGAATCAATGAACTCTTACCTATTATAAGTATGGAATTTTAGGACATTACAAGAGTAATTGTCCAATAGTGAGGTTTCAGAACTGTGTGGACATGTATGGGAAATGAAAAGCTTATGAAGACTCTAGCGCCACGATGTCTAACATCAACACCTAAGGAGGACCCCAGTATTTCTAGTAAACTTGAGCGGAACCTTATTAGGACTTTCAATTCGATACTGAATTGTATTGTACTTTCTTCTGTAAAACCTCGTTGTACACGATGGATAATTTAATTTATCTATCAAATTATGTATTAGAAAATTTCGTATATTAACTTAGATTCCTTATTTACTATTGCAAACTACTCTGCGTCAAATATCATACAATCATAAGCTATTTTGTAGAATAAATAAGACAATGCATCGTTAGATCTCAATTTTTTCATGCCTGATCAACTTTGTATAATTCAAGAAGGACCATGCCATGCTGGAGGAGTAGTTCACTTAACCTTCTTGTCAAGAAACAATTTTCTATTTATGTCAAGTTTTATGTGCGTATTCATAAAACGTATTTATCACAAGGAACCAAACTAATAATCATAATAACTAGGTAAATACTTACCCCACTTTAAAATTTTTTTATAACGATGCGTTAGCAGAGTGAACGATATAAAGCCACTAGAAGCAGAGCCTTCGAACACAACAATAAATATTATACCAATGTCACTGATCTTGAACGCTCAAGTTAAAGAAATTTAGAAGAGGAATGCAAACGAGTTACCAAGGCGTTAGGTAACGAAATTATCGAAAGCAAAAAAAAATAACAAATAGATTTATTTCACAAAACCATTCCATTTATTATCTTAGAAGTATGTTTACATAACAACTTTAAAGGAAATACATGTTTTTAATACAACATTCCCCTAGCAATTATATATTTTTCCTTCCAAAAGAGATCAACGCCGATAGAAGAACGATGAGGGGCACGAGAATCTCTAGAATAAAGGCCAGATACTGAAATCCTTCTTCGTATGGGACGTAGGCAAGATAAATTCCAAGTGCTACCGCGCTCGCTATCGCCATACTGAGTCGTAAATGATATGCAACATTTTGAGGTTTAGATCAAGAGAAAATTTAAGTAAAGATTTAGTGTTGTGGAGAAATGGAGGATAAAAATTTGGTATTTAAAAGGAGAAAGTAACCGTTGGGGTTACTGTTCATTAGCCGTTGGGGTTACAATTCACGTATAAAAAAAAATATCAACACCACTTTACTATATAAAGTCGACATCATTTTATACAAAATCCTAGGCCAAAAAGGCGAAGACGTATGATTAGTAACCCTAGGACAAACCGTCGGCAAGTTAAACGTCATCAAGGAATTGAGAACACGTTTACCAATGATAATTCTACTTCAAGATAACAAATTGACTCTTAGCAGTTTTAAGGAGGATTTATAGACGAGCATTTACACCTCTTCATCAACACTATTCCGGAGGTGCATCGATTATCAGGAATTAAATAAGCTGACGGTGAAGAACGTTATTCACTCCTGACAATTTATGATTTGTTGATCAACTTCGAGGGTCAAGTGTTTATTCGAATATCGACCTGAGGTCGGGCTATCATCAACTGGGGGTTCATAAAGCAGACATTCCAAAGGCCACCTTCGGAACTCCATATGGACATTATGAATTTCAAGTCATGCCATTGTTTTGACAAACACACTAGCGGTATTTATGGACCTCATGAATCGGGTGTGCAAACCATATTTGGATAAGTTTGTGATCGTCTTTATTGACAATATATATTAATTTTTCCAAGAGCAAGAAGGAACATAAAGAACATCTTAAGGCAACTCTATAATTGCTTAAGAAGGAGGAATTGTATGCCAAAATTTTTCTAAGTGTGAATCTTGGATTTCCAAAGTACAATACCTCAGTCACGTGATTGATAGTCAAGGCATTCACGTGGACCCCGCCAAGATCGAATCCATGAAAGATTGGGTATCTCCTAAAACACAAACGGAGATTCGTCAATTTTTAGGTCTTGCTGGGTATTACCAAAAATTCATCAAAGGATTTTCAAAGATTGCCAAGTCAATGACCAAGCTTACTCAGAAAGGAGTTAAGTTCGATTGGGGAGACAAGCAAGAAGCTGCCTTCCAGTTATTAAAGCAGAAGTTGTGCAGTGCGCCAATTCTGGCTTTACCTAAAGGAAGCAAATATTTCGTAGTCTATTGCGATGTTTCGCATAAGGGATTGGGTGCTGTATTAATGCAAAGGGAGAAAGAAATTTCTTATGTATCACGCCAATTAGAAATTCATGAGAAAAACTATACGACTCATAATTTGGAACTTGGATCAGTAATGTTTGCTCTAAAGATTTAGAGGCATTATTTGTATGGAACCAGTGCACGGTGTACACTGACCATAAGAGTTTACAACACATTCTTAATCAGAAAAAGTGGAACATGAGGCAACGTCGTTGATTAGAGTTGCTTAGTGATTACGACTGTGAGATTCGTTATCACTCGGGGAAATCAAATGTTATTGCTGATGCTTTGAGTAGGAAGGAGCGAATTAAACCATTAAGAGTTTGAGCCTTAGTTATGACTATTGGCTTAGATCTTCCTAAACAAATCCTAGAAGCTCAAATTGAAGCACAGAAACCCAAAAACATCAAGAACAAAAATGTAGGAGGTATGATCAGGAAGGATATACCGGAGGAGAAGTTAGAACCTTATGCGGAAGGAACTATATACTTAAACGACAGGAGTTGGTTACCCTGATATGGTAATTTGAGGACTGTGATTATGCACGAGTCCCACAAGTCAAAAATACTATATCCATCCGGGTTCTGACAAGAACATGAAGAAGCTATATTAGTGGCCCAATGTGAAGGCCAACATTGCCACCTAAGCTAGCAAATGTTTTGACATGTACTAAGGTCAAGGCTGAACACCAAAGGCCATCGGGTTTGTTGGTGCAACCCGAGATACCTTAATGGAAGAGGGACAATATCACCATGGATTTTGTCACAAAGCTTCCTAAGTCGTCACAAGGTTGTGATACCATTTGGATGATTGTTGACCGACTTACTATGTCTGCCATCTTTGTACCAATGAGGGAAACTAATCCCATGGAGAAACTAGCAAGAATGTACCTAAAGGAGGTAGTCATGAGGCGTGGATACCTGTCTTAATCATTTATGAATCGCGACCCTAGGTTCGCATCAAATTTATGGAGGTCACTTCAAAAGGCTTTGGATACTAGTCTGGATATGAGTACTGTGTACCATCCACAAACTGATGAACAAAGCGAGAGGACTATTTAAACTCTCGAGGATATATTGCGTGCTTGTGTGATCGACTTTGGAAAGGGTTGGGTTAACCTTTTGCCATCGGTCGAGTTTTCATATAACATCAGTTATCATGCTAGCATCAAGGCTGCACCATTTGAAGCACTTTACGGTCGAAAGTGTAGTTCACCTGTGTGTGGGACCGAGGTTGGAGAAGTTCAACTCATCGGTCCAGAAATAGATCAAGAGACGAACGAGAAGATCGTCCAGATCAAGCAAAGAATACAAGCCGCATGTGATAGGCAAAAGAGTTACGCCGATTTAAAGCGTAAGCCAATTGAATTTTAAGTTAGGGACAATGTTATGATTAAGGTTTCGCCTTGGAAAGGGGTCGTACATTTTGGTAAACAGGGGAAGTTAAACCCTAGGTATGTCAGACCATTTAAGGTGTTGGAAAAGTTTGGATCCGTTGCTTACAAGCTTGAGCTTCCTCAAGAGTTGATCAAGGTTCACAATACGTTCCATGTATCCAACTTGAAATAGTGCCATGCCAACGAACCATTAGCCGTTCCGTTGGATGGACTTCATATTAATGACAAGCTTCATTTTGTCAAGGAACCAGTAGTAATCATGGATCATGACATTAAATGATTGAAACAAAGCCGTATCCCAATTGTCAAGGTTCGATGGAACTCTAGGCGAGGCCCTGAGTTTACATAGGAACACGAGAATCAATTTCGAAAGAAATATTCACATCTCTTCACAAAGACCGCACTGGCGTCAGATGTCGTGTCTTAAGCCTTGAGGACAAGGCTCATTTAACGGGGGAAAACTATAACACCCCATGTTTTAGGGTCATTTATGACGTCAAGAAATTCACTATTTATTTTTAGTGTTGTACGCGTTTGCTTTTAAATCGTAACCGTTAAGTTAAATCGCGTAAGCTAAAAATTGTCATTCAATGTAAACGGGCATCACACAATTAAATGTTTACATCAAGCAAGTGTTAAGTAATTATTTTGAGGATAATTATTAACTTTGTTCATTTTATTTTTATTGGTTACGTAAATTGGTTACGTTTCGCGATAAAATACGTTTAGGCATACCCGGAACCACCAAAACTTTTCTACGCTTCAACAAATACCCACAATTGTACCCAATACCCAAAATTTACAAGTTTTCATCATATGTATCCACCTATGGCCGGATTTGGTGTGATAGACCAAGAGAAATATCTCATTTTCTTGCAACTTGACTTGTACCTACAACAACTAGTTAAATCACAAGACTTTCACTAGGAAAAATGACCAACTCTTCCTTAATTCCCTCACCATGTCTTTCATGCATCTAGTCTTGATCTCAACTAGATCCTTAGTGTATATAATGCCTTAGATATTGAAAGTAAACACATACTCTTTCATTTTACCAAGTGAAAAACCACAAAACTCTCCCATTTCCTTCTCTATATGCCACGGCTCAAAATGAGCAACACAAACCATCCATACAATTTTTATTTCCAACATTTCTAAGCATTCCTACATCATATCTAAGATAACCCAAGAAGGTTTGAAGGTTTGGTTTAAGGTTTACAAGTGTTAATCAAGAAAGGTTCAAGTTTAGGGTTTTCAAGTGTTGTAAGCTTGGGTTAAGTAGCTAAACAAGGGTTTAGGTCATATTGTTCATCATCCTACTTCATATTAAGGTTACCTAAAAACCTTAATCTCTTTACATTCATGATTTTATGTGTATATAATGGCTATGTAGTTAATCACCATCTAGGAACTTATTTACTTGTAAAAATGGATTTTTACACTTGTTTATGATTTTGGTAAACTTTGTCATATGATATATGGATGTCATGGATCATGATAATAAGCAAGTATATACACTATATGAGTGTTGGTTAAGTTATGTAAAGCATATATAGGTAAAAGTATAAAAAGTTACTTATGAAAGTTCATGGATAAATAAGTATGTACACATTTGGATCTTGTGATTCTTGGACAATATATGGACTAATCATGGACTAGAGACCCTAAGGATGTAATACATGTGATGTTGAAGGTTGTAATGGACTTGTAACCAAGTGGTTAAACTAGAAAGTTACAAAAATCAAGTTTAAACAAGTTTTTAACAAAAACCCAAAAGGGTCTGATCAAATTCGATTTTTAACTCATTTATTTTATATTTTTATTAAATACTACATGTTACAAGGATCGTAGGCATGTAGAGAACTCGAAAAACCGATTTATAACGAAGGAGATACGTAATTTACAAGTTACGCGATAATAAACGCGTTTATAAAAGAAATTTTATAAAAACAAGTTATAAAATACTTCTGATATATAAGATTGGTTATTTTTCTCAGATAGTACATATTTTTAGGATTCCAAAACATTAAGAATCATAATTTTTAGATCAATAACGAAGGAGTTATGAATTACGCGAGTTTACGACAATAAATACTTTTATAAAACTATTTTTATAAAAGTTACTGTTCATCTCAGACATGAACATTTTGAAAACATCATTAATATGATAGAACTTTTAATAACAAAGACGTGCTCGAAAGAATCGCTAAAAACGGAGCTATAACGAATAAAATACGACATTTACGATAATTAATTCTATAAAAATAAATTTATAAACTGTCATGAACAGTAAAAACCACTGTTCATCAGGGGACTAAAAATATGAAAATGTAATATTTTGATAACTCGTCTTAATACGAAAACATGGACGTAAGAAACATCCCAAACGGGCTTAAAACGAGAAAGTTACGCACTATTTTATAACTTGTGCACTATTTCCTGACGTGAATAGTGTTGGTTCGTTTTTAATAAAAAAATTTGCGAAACATTTTAGAATCACTTAAATAATATTTATACTTATTTTAAACTTTATAAATATTATTTTACAAAGGCGATTGAACTGTTTAACGATTATAAGCGAGTTCAAATACATGGAATTTATTTATCAATGCAATATAAACATTATTCACAATCAAACTATTTATGATGGTTATGTAGCTATAAGAATTTATATATGTAGAGTTATCGAAGTACTTTCGTACAATACTACCTAATAAAATTGATTAGTGCATTCGGACGCGTATATGTGACGCATTTTCAGTTTGATTTTACATTGTAAACTCATCCACCGAGGTGAGTTCAAGCCTCACATTTTTACATTTTATAATGATTAATACGTTTTTGGGGTGAGAACATGCTTTGGTTTTATAATTAGACTCAAGTGAACATTTCCAAATTTTAAACTGAATACATTTTGCCTAAGTAGCGTAACCAATGTGCCCCACTATCTTGAACTCGTAAAATACTTGGAGGGTGACGCGATGTTATAAATAAATCTATTTAGGGGGTGACGGCCCCCATTCGGGTGATTAGGCTATCACTGTGTCTGAAAAAACTACCGAGCCAAACAAAACGATACCATGTGGGATTTGGGATGTTCTGGGTTAGAACATCATCATGGGCAATGTAGGCAATTTATATTGCAATTCATTTATGTCGAGCTTCAGTGTCATGAGCTTAGGGAAACGTAATTAAATTTTTGTGATGTTTACATTTAATGTATTATCACGGGGAAATCTTGCGGTCCTACACTTATTTAATTCACAAACCTATGAATTCACCAAAATTATTGTTGACGTTTTAAAGCATGTTTTTTTCAGGAGATCAATAAGGCACGAGGTGCAAGGGATACATTGGTGGTCGTTATTTTGGAAGTCAATTGCATTAAAGATTTGGTTGCATTACATTTGGGGAAAACGTTTGTTTTCGAACTAGAATCTTTGTATAATTTAACAATGAACAAGTAAAGCTTCGGGCTTTTGTATCAAACACTTTGCTAAATCCAATGTATCAGTTTTAAACGACACTTTAGGTCGTTCTTATATGTCTTGTGCTATTGATCTATGAAGTAACGCTCCCAAACCCATATTCCACTGCGACCCATTTTGGGGGTGTTACAAAGCCAGCCAAGCTTCTGTACAAGAACAACAATATCTACTTTATTTGACAATGAAAGACAATCCTCAACTGCAACAGGATGATTTACCATTTTGGCTAGCGCTTAAGATCAAGTTTGAAGGACTTCATGCTTCTAACACTCCTTGTAGAACTTCTGCCATTCGCCTAAGAGATCATGATGATCCTCACGATGATGCTCATCCTGAGGGGAGAATAGTGCAAAGAGGCAGAAGACATCTAAGCATGGAACCTATGTTTTTGGAGAATCTCCATCTGGTCAAGTCAATGAAAGTGAACCATGTCCGTCAACATCAGGTAATCAAGAATAATTAGATGATTTTGATTTTTGGATGGATAAATATGCAACAGATGATGATGAACTTCCAACTGAGAAAGTGTCACAAGAACTTGTGGAAGAGATGTCAGAAATTGTAGATGAGGCTAAATTGTGCAAAGTTGTTGATGAAATGTTGAGACAATGATGCACTTGAAGAGATGAGCATCAATATCACATTGATCAGATGCAAAAATTCTTGAAGAATGATATTGTGTGGTAGAGCAGAAAAGAGATTTTATCTTTACCACATCCATAAAAGCTTACTCCAGTCGTTCAAAGCTATCAAAGAGATCCCAAAGCTCCTGCACTATCTCTTGTTAATCATTATTTGTTGTACCTAAAGAAAGGTAACTCAGGACCTGAGATGATTGTGTTGTCTCTACACAAGTTTCCTGCAATTATCTTTCCGGGTGACGACATTGAATTAAGAACTTCCAGATGGGTAAACAAATGTGTGAAGAAGTTTAATCCTTATGCTCGATATAGTGTTGAACATTGGAAGAATCCACATGCAAAGATCTTCTACATTAAGAGACAAAAAGAACCCGGAAAGCTAAAAGAAGAAGTTTACTCAAATTCAAAGATTGTTCAAGTCATCAAGACTACAGGTGAATTAGGACATGAGCACAAGTTTGAAACAAAATCATTGCAAGGAGAGCTAATGGTAGCATAGTGTCAATTACTGAGCCATACTACAAGATCCTGAACAAGAATGATATTAAGGATATGTATTTGCTATGTATTAACGGCAAGGTAGATGACTATGCTGAGACTAGATTGCTATGGTCCTTGTCAGTCTTCATCAAAAGTATAGTGATTTGGGAAAGAGTACATGATTTCCAGCTAGGTGTGGAAAGCTATCAACAGAAGGTTAATCTTACTACACCAATAATTACTTTCCCTGGCATTAAGAAGCATAAGATGTTCTCCATCGTATCTGAACCAGTATATGACATTATATACAAGAACAACAAGAAAGAAAAGAGAGTGATGAGATATCAAGAGATTTATAACATCTGTGATGCTACATTAAAAAGAGTCTTGGAAGGGTTGAAAAGCTATAATAATGATGTGAAGCATGGTTATGTGAATCCAAGTCTTAGTAAAGAAGATGTTGAGTACCTATAACTGTTTGAGGAAGAAATTGAAGAATGGTTGAAGCATCGTGATCAGATGATACGTTGGGAGATATATGTGAACGGAAGACCACTAGGATCAAGAAGGGAACACCCAGAATAATCGACCCTTAGAGGGAGATTATTAGGATCATAAAAGTTTCGATTATGATACTTTAGGTGGTTTTAATTATTATTAATGTTTTTACTTTCTTTATAAGTAGAAAGTAGTTTGTAATAAGGAGAAATATGCTTAAAGTGAAAAATAGCATATTATCCAAAGAATAGGGACTAGATTGCAAATTAGGAAAAATAAAAGAAGGGAAGCTAATCCTCCCTCTCATATAAATACCCACCTAATCAACATTAGGTGGTTAAGGCTTGTATTACTCACTTTCCCTCCCATTTCTCTTTTCTTTATAAAATTTGAAATACTTATCTTCCTCTCTTAATTCTCTCTATTCTAAACCTTCCTAAATCGTGTGATTCAATATAAATCGTGACTTAACATTTGGGGGTTTTGATCTTTAAAGGTTTTTGGTGGTGATTCAGATTGTTTAATTATCAGATCTGGTGTTATTAAGGGTTCTTGGAAGTTCTTGGCTGGTTAACCTAATTTTGAGAAATTAGGGTTTTTGGATCTTGGTTACTGGGTTATTGGCTTGTTGTTGTTAATCTGCTATTTCTCTTGACTAAGTGAATCAAGAGAATAGTCGGTTTGGTTTTTGCTGCTTATTCTTTATAGCTTTGTAACATTTCTCCACTCTATCTTTAATTTGTGTTCTTTATTTCTTGCATTAGATTGTTAGAGGATAGGTAAAGGAACTATTATGAAGTTAATTGATTGGTGGGGTATTATTTATGTTATTTTTATTGTTATTTCTCTTTGTTAGAGTCTGTCAGCCTTTGATCTGCCATCTTAAGTGATGTGAAAGCCTGGGAAGTTACTTCTTCTCTTATATCTGATTGTTGTTTTTTATCTGTGGTAATCATGTCTGTTCATAGAGATACTAATAATGAGTTTGTTGATGATCCAATTACTTTGATAAGTAGACTGGATATGAGCAACCCATTGCATTTACAACCTAATGATTCTACTGCTTTAACTGTTGTGTCTATAAAACT
>BQNB010045370.1:0-37139 GCA_026074375.1 Tanacetum coccineum
CTACTTACATAACTCACGAATCTCAAACACAAATAACAAGTAAGTTGATAATAATAGTAGCAAAAGATCACATATTCTTACAATAATTCTAAAGTAAATCTAATTTTAAAAAGCTTTTGTGTTAAACAGATTTCGAACTAAAACCTAACTCTCTCTAATTCATCTCTATACAGCAACAAACACTACAATAAATGCATCACAATTGCACAATAAACAACTACATTTGTAATCATAATGAGATAGTACAGTAAATTCTACATTGATGAAGCTTTTGTGTTTACTATAACAAATAGTACACTTAATGCATCAAAATTGAAAAATGAAACAATGACCAAAAAGTTTATATTTTGGAAGAACTTGTTAGAAAAAATTTAACAATTTTCGGAATATCCCCAAGAGTCAAGAATTTTGCGTAAATGATTGTGCTACTGCAGTACTGCACGACCGTCTAAGAATTCCCCACATGTCAATTCATTCGCAAATTAGGGTTGTTCCATCGCCAAGACGTCAATTTGGTCACCTCATTCCCGCAACATCACATTAAGTCGAGCATTTTATATGTGTTTTTCCAATTTAAAAAATTTTAGTTGCGCAAAATTCTTGACAGTTTTGGATAATCGGAAATTCTCTTATATTTAACTCTTCCAAAAAAAAAAAACCATTTTGGTAATACTAGTTATCTACAAACAAAAAAGTACATTTGAACTAATAATGAAATAGGCAACAAATTAAATTCTTTATGTTTAAAGATCGATCTCGAACTAAAACCTAACTCTGTCATTCATTGCAATACAACAACAAAGAGTACGAGTACACTAAATGTATCAAATTTACACAACTATTAACTACATTCATAACAATAATGTACTCCGTAACAAATACATTGATTATACAATATTTTTTATTTTAAAACCCAAACTATCAACTACTTTTTTTTTTCTATTAAAATGCAAACGTGTCAAATTTCGACATTTGTGTGTATTTCATTTATGTACAATGCCCATTTTACCGTTCGATGTTAACGGGCTGGTTAAAAGACATAATGATAGAATGGTCACAAAATACACGCAAACAAAAAAATGTAGAGTTTTACGGGGTGTTTGTTTCGGCGGGCTTATGAGCTTATTTGATTTCGGCTTTATTTCATAAGCCCCAATTTTCTGACTTATCTTAAGACTTATGGGCTTATATAAATTTATCATATCGTAACAAATTTATATAAGCCCACAAGTCTCAAAATAAGCTGAAATTGAGGATGATGTAAATAAGCGAAATCAAATAGCTCAGTTAAGCACAATATAAGCCGCAAACAATCACCCTTTGTTGTTTGTGTGTAGAATGTGATGATTCTGACCTTTACGTTTTTTTTTTTGTCTATATTAAAAGAAAAACATTTTCAAATTTTGACATTTTGGGTAATTTTTGTGCCAATGTTTTTAGACCGGGGGTTGACCCAGGCACGGTTGTTGAACCGGATGTGACCGTGAAACGGCTAAGGGACCGGGCCAAATTGTGACCGGGTTTTTGCTTGTTTGTGATCGGATTGAAACGCCGGTTTTTTTCGTTGACCCGGGTTGAACGGTTGATGAAACCGGCGGGTGTCGTGACTTTTTATAAAAATTTCATAAACAAAAACTTTTTTTTTCATATACATTTATATGTTTTTAATTGATAATTGAAGTGATGTTGATTTGTTTTAATTTATATATGTCTTAACTTAAATTTAAAACACCAATAATTTGTTTTTTTTTATAGGTTTTACAACTTATAATAATGAGTTGATTGGTTTTTGCAATTGTTTGCTATAATTTTATAAAGATAGAAACTAAAAAAACTAAATTACTAATGAGGTAAGACTCAACATTGTTCTCATTTTAATTTAAGTATGTATGATAATTATGGGGGGCTTATGAGCTTATTTGATTTCGGCTTTATTTCATAAGCCCCAATTTTCTGACTTATCTTAAGACTTATGGGCTTATATAAATTTATCATATCGTAACAAATTTATATAAGCCCACAAGTCTCAAAATTTTGACATTTTTGTGTATTTTGTGAACATTTTACCGCTAGTTTTTTAACATCAAAGTGCTAAATGGGCATTGTACACACAAATGTCAAAATTTAAAAGTTTGTATTTTAATAGAAAAAAGCTACACAGAACAACAAAAATAGACAAGCTGGATACAAATTTTTATTTATTTATTTTTGGTTATATAAAGAGAAATAAAGCACAAGAAGAAACAGTAGAAAAAAATGCAGAATAATAATAAATAACTACTACATTTGAGATAATGACTACAGTGAATGTTACTTACGTTTTGATGAAGCTTTTGTTTGGTGAGAATTTTGCTATCTGTTTGTTGGAAATGATGATGATGAAGAAGAAGAAGGTAAGTATAATAGAGACAAAAGTGGTGTATTAAAAAGAGTGAAGAATGAAATTATTGTTTCTTTATTGTTTTTCAGGGGGTATTTATTTACTCGTCGCGAAAATATATAGAAGATCCCCTATAGAAAGATAAGAAAATACTCGTCGCGATGGTGTATTTTTTTTTCGTTACGTAAATTTAATTATACCATCGCGAAGAGAATTAAATTATTTTTTTAAATTTTCGCCCAGAAAAAATCACACGTGATTCGAAAAATCACATGTGATTTCTTACATTAAAAATCACACGTAAATTTGTAAATTCACATGCGATTTATGAATTTATGAAATCACACGTGATTTATTACTTTAAAAATCATAAGTGAATTTGTGAAATCACATGCGATTTATGAAATAACACGTGATTTTTAAAAACAACAAATCACCAATGATTTTACAAATCACGTGTAATTTTTTTGGCGGAAATTTTAACACTAAAAAGTCGTCAAAAGTATATGAAATCGATTTTTTTTAGTTACGTCTGAAAAAATCACATGTGATTTTATGAAATCACATGTGATTGTGCTACAAATCACATGTGATTTTTTCAGACGTGACTGAAAAAAAAATTCGAAAAAAAATTCGTCGATAGTATATAAAAGTGCCCCTCTATAGAAAGATGATTTAATTCTCGTCGCGATGGTGTATTTTTTGTCGTTTGACGATTTACCGTTTGCAAGATATTTCATTAAAAAAAAGGTGGAAAGTGGAGTTTTTTAATTGTTTTTTTATTTGATGAAAAATGAATGGCTAGGATGTGTTATTTTGTTCTTTGAGATGATATTGTTCTATCATGATCTCACCTCTACTTTAAAATACATTCAAATTACACTAATTTTCACTTCATTTCATTTTCTTTTCCTCTTTAAGTAACACTCGAGAACACAACATTTTATGTTTCCTTTTCATTTTCTTTCATTTTCTTCATTAAATGTAACTCGATAACACAATATAAGTCTTTAACATGATGGAAGTTGGCTGACAATTTTATGCAAACTTACAATAACTAAGTTGTGTTAAATTATACATCATTGTTTTGACTGACTTATGAGTCGCATGACTCCGGATTACGAACAAAACGAGTCGGATATTTATATAATTTTTTTACGGACGTACGATTTTTGTAATTTTTACAACCAAATTTTTTTTTTGAACAGCCGATTCAATAAAACTAGCACGACGCTAGGAAGAAGAAATTACAAGGAAATAAGCAAAGGGTTTTTTAGCCAATCTATCCAACTAAAACATGATTTACTTCTAGATCTACACCATGAAAAAGAAATAGCAACAATATCATCAAATAAACGCCTTTTTAACATGTTAGAATGACCAAAGATGAGCTGATTCATGTACTTCCAAACACAACCAATGTGTAGAATACTCTCTTTGCATAACCATCTTAATTTTATGTGAAACCTAGACTAGAAAACCATGACCACATTCTTCATAAGAAGAAACCTCAACAGCTTAATGTCCCACCAACTAGTAATAGCCTTATATAAGATCATTCATCATAGAGCATGCGAAGAAAATATGGTTCGTCGATTCCATAGCCATGTTACATGAAGGACAGAAAATAGAAAGCAACTCCATACAGCCAATTAAGTAGTTATAAACTTTTACCATGTATTTACGTAATAATAACATCTCTAATAGTACACCTAAATTCTAATGCCTACAACATCAACAATAAAGCCCCGCTGCGCGGGTACAATTTTTCTCATATATACTAAAGATGGTTAAAAAACGACACACTTTGGTATCGTTTTTATGTTTTAAATATTTAGCCCAAATCCCAGCACAATAAGTTGATCGGGATAAAAAAATTAGTTAATTTTTCATTTTACAAAAATTCCCCTCATGTTTATACCAGTTACGACTTTTTTATATATCAAATATCTAATAAATACATTGCGAATTTTTGAATAAAAAATATACCTACAAAAAGGCGTATGGATTAGGATAAAACGAGCCCAATATTGATATGTTTTGGACGTGCATACGATTCTATAAAGAACGTTGAAGTTTAATACATATTTTTGAAAAGAAAACTTTTAAAACACACCCTTAACCAACCTGATAATTTTAAAAAATAATTTAACGTTTATTTAAAAAAAATTAATGCAAATTTTTTTATTTAAGTTGTGGTATTAACGTTTGCCAAGAATTTCGGCAAAGATTGCATACATCCTCATTTACGAGCGTTCGATGATTCAACTATCAATTATTTTCGACGAGCAAACAAAAATAACTACGTCGCAGCGCGCAGACACATTTCCTTCTCATTACATACTAAGACGGTGATCGCTTTTTGCAAGTAAATTCCATCCATATTTTATACGGAGTATGTAGTTTCTCGTTGTTAACTACTCCATATCTTACAAGAAATAACGTTTCATAATTTTTTTTATTAACAAAAGATTGGCTAAAAATGTTGAAACCCTACAAAGAAAACACACGATAAAATACCACATCCACAATTATGTTTTCTCCCTAATCAATATATCAACTCAACAGCAATAGATGAAATAAACCAATAAATGGCTAATAGCAACTCCACATGATCTGTGAACTTATCTTTACTTTTTGTCCATGAAACAGTTACCAATTACCATTGTTGTTCCAATTCCGCCCACAAAGGTTTATAAAGCAAAAGTCATCATTTTTAGGCCATTTGGTTGGACCCAGGATAAGGGATGATGAAATGGATTCCACTATATATTATGTTAGTCAATATCACAAGTTACCATTTCAATCAAAAACGAAAATGTGACACATTTCCTTCTCATTACATACTAAGACGGTGATCGCTTTTTGCAAGTAAATTCCATCCATATTTTATACGGAGTATGTAGTTTCTCGTTGTTAACTACTCCACATCTTACAAGAAATAACGTTTCATAATTTTTTTTATTAACAAAAGATTGGCTAAAAATGTTGAAACCCTACAAAGAAAACACACGATAAAATACCACATCCACAATTAATGTTTTTCTCCCATAACAAATATATCAACTCAACAGGAATAGATGAAATAAACCAATAAATGGCTAATAGCAACTCCACATGATCTGTGAACTTATCTTTACTTTTTGTCCATGAAACAGTTACCAATTACCATTGTTGTTCCAATTCCGCCCACAAAGGTTTATAAAGCAAAAGTCATCATTTTTAGGCCATTTGGTTGGACCCAGGATAAGGGATGATGAAATGGATTCCACTATATATTATGTTAGTCAATATCACAAGTTACCATTTCAATCAAAAACGAAAATGTGACACATTTCCTTCTCATTACATACTAAGACGGTGATCGCTTTTTGGCAATGTAAATTCATCCTTAATTTTTACGAGTATGTTAGTTTTCTTCTTGTTAACTACTCCACATCTTACAAGAAATAACGTTTCATAATTTTTTTTATTAACAAAAGATTGGCTAAAAATGTTGAAACCCTACAAAGAAAACACACGATAAAATACCACATCCACAATTATGTTTTCTCCCTAATCAATATATCAACTCAACAGCAATAGATGAAATAAACCAATAAATGGCTAATAACAACTCCACATGATCTGTGAACTTATCTTTACTTTTTGTCCAGAAAACATGTTAATACCTACGTGGAGTCACTCAATTCCAAGCCCACAAAGGTTTATAAAGCAAAAGTCATCATTTTTAGGCCATTTGGTTGGACCCAAGGTAAGGGGATGATGAAATGGGTTCCACTATATATTATGTTAGTCAATATCACAAGTTACCATTTCAATCAAAAACGAAAATGTGACACATTTCCTTCTCATTACATACTAAGACGGTGATCGCTTTTTGCAAGTAAATTCCATCCATATTTTATACGGAGTATGTAGTTTCTCGTTGTTAACTACTCCACATCTTACAAGAAATAACGTTTCATAATTTTTTTTATTAACAAAAGATTGGCTAAAAATGTTGAAACCCTACAAAGAAAACACACGATAAAATACCACATCCACAATTAATGTTTTTCTCCCATAACAAATATATCAACTCAACAGGAATAGATGAAATAAACCAATAAATGCCTAATAGCAACTCCACATGATCTGTGAACTTATCTTTACTTTTTGTCCATGAAACAGTTACCAATTACCATTGTTGTTCCAATTCCAAAGCCCACAAAGGTTTATAAAGCAAAAGTCATCATTTTTAGGCCATTTGGTTGGACCCAGGATAAGGGATGATGAAATGGGTTCCACTATATATTATGTTAGTCAATATCACAAGTTACCATTTCAATCAAAAACGAAAATGTGACACATTTCCTTCTCATTACATACTAAGACGGTGATCGCTTTTTGGCAATGTAAATTCATCCTTAATTTTTACGAGTATGTTAGTTTTCTTCGTTGTAACTACTCCACATCTTAACAAGAAAGTAACGTTTACATAATTTTTTTTATAAACAAAAGATTGGCTAAAAATGTTGAGAACCCTAACAAAGGAAAACACACGATTAAAATAACAACATCCACAATTATGTTTTCTCCCTAATCAATATATCAACTCAACAGCAATAGATGAAATAAACCAATAAATGGCTAATAACAACTCCACATGATCTGTGAACTTATCTTTACTTTTTGTCCAGAAAACATGTTAATACCTACGTGGAGTCACTTGAATGAACTTGCCAGTCCAATTACCCTGTTGTTAATACCTACGTGGAGTAACTTAAAATAAACTTGGCACCTACCATTTTCCATAATTGTTTCAATTCCAAGCTCATAATGGTTTATAAAAGATGCAATGCTAGATCCACTTCCAAATGCAATGCTAGATCCACTTCCAACTCACATAAAAACTTCTACATGCACATGTGGCATGTAACTTGGACCAATCACATTATATCAAATTTTCTTTTTTTTTCCACAACCTATATTTGTTTGACACATATAGGTGTGAAATTTGTATGTGTAAAATGGGCGTGGATCTAGCATTTCTCTTATAAAAGTCACCATTTTTAGGCCATTTGACTGGACGAGGATAAGAGAAAATGAAGTGGCCAAGTTCCAATATCATTTCAATCAATATCATAAGTAACCATTCCAATAAGAAGGATAATAATGTGGCACATGCTATAAGAAGTGAGTGGGACCACCTATAGGTTTACAAGAAATCGAAGTGACATCATCAGGCAATGCTAATGATGTATGAGGTTCACAGAATCACAGCATTACAAAATGTAAGTTTACTTTTAGAGTGACCGATCAATCAGCTTCATCAATGAATGTACACATATTATGTGTTCACAAATTGCTAAAACCTAAAATGACAATAGTCACTAGTCGTCGGTTCATCAAATCAGTGAAAACATAAGAAGTATAAAATGTATATATGTAAATGTACAAGCATAGTCGAGGAGGAATTAAGTTATAAATCCGAGTGAAAGTGTAATAAGCAGTAGGTATAAGAAATACACTAACCCAACATTATTCAGATGGTGTCGTAAGAATCATCGTACAAGCATACCTAAGTGCGTAAGGTGGGATTGAACCCCTAAACTTTTTTTTGTTGCGTAAGATATCATCGTCAATCAACGCGATGGCGCACACTCTCACAGATTAAGTTGATTCGATTGTTATCGCCTGAAGCAATCTTAGCAAATTCCATGTCGTCGTTGCTGGAAAATAGTATCAAATCATTGTCTTCATCCAAGTATTTGAGACGAATCATTTGACTCTTCAACTTGAACCTTTTTGCCACTTTGTTTTTCAGCTTCGACAGTCCCGATGAATTACGAAACCAGAACCCTTTGCTATCTTCTCCATAAGTTGCCTTCACATACACCATCTTCTTTGAGCCTCTTTTACATTTTTTGCCAAGTTCCAAAGGGCTGCTGGTTTCTCCACCTTCAGTAAAACTAGTACTCACACTGGTGGATGAGCATTCGTCTCAGAGAATATCAACAAAGTCGGTTTTAGCAATATCTAGTACCTCACTAAAGGTATCCATAATATCAGGTTCTATGTTCACACAAAGATCCATAGGTGGTCCAACAACTTCTATGAATGATTTGTCACCCAGTTCAAATCGAGAAGCAACCTGATCAAAATATTGCTTCAACATTTGGACCAAGTTCAATACCTAATTATTATCTTTCATGTGGGACGGAAGAAAAAACTCTAACGCGTAGTCATCGTTTCTTTCGACACTATGCAAATGGATTGCAAAGGAGCTCGTTAACCCATGCATGCGTGCAAAGTAGACCAAAGGGTACTCCCGGATAACAATGCCCTGCCAACAAAGCCACAAAACCTGTCCAAGTGCCATTCCATACATGCTTCTTGAAAAGGCCACAACATAATATGGTAAACCACATGTTGACATGCAGACTTTCCAAGGCATCTACTATCAAAACTATTACAGCTCATTCTTAGAACTTGTTCATGGGAAGAAATAGTGCTAAGTGAGGACACAGTCCATGTTTGAGCAAGAGGTAATCAATAATAGTCACATACTCTTCTTAGAATACCGAAAATATTTTCCAACTTATTGCCCCTGCCTTCTCATTGATGACCTGCACATAAAAGACACCAACCACATAAGAGTTAGTAGCAAAACATAATTAAGACAAGTTTTCCAAAAAAAATAGTAGTCCGATTCCAGATGTAAAATAAGATTGGGCATAACTTACATCTGAAACCGGGGCATCAGATACTTGTCGGCATGTCAGATTTTGTGTCTGAAAGTTGACAATATTTTGGAAATTATTAGCTATATATGAAGGGAAGTGAAAACTATAATAAAATAAAAAACATGCTTCATTATACCTTCAATGCCCTCTGAAATTGTTGAACCTCATAAGCAAAACTCGGATGTATTGACGATGTCAATAGTTCAATCACGCCAACACGTGACCCCGTAGTCAAATTGAACACAGGTAAAGCCAAATATCCATTGAGATTGCAACAAATCGCACACTCTTGTTGTGGAAAATCTTTTGGCAAGTAATTAGTTACATTTGAAGTCCATTCTGGCAATCCTAGCCTGAATACTCGTGCAGGAGGACTAAGGTCTTCTTCGTCATGATCTTTATCTGCAACATAACACTTGCTTTCTGAGTCCCTCCTATACGAATAAAGTCCTTCATCATTAATTACCCCAAGACCAAAAGGTTGATCTATAGTTGTATGTAACCGGTGCTTCCCAACTACAAGAGGTGACCAAAACTGGACAAGAACTTGTTGCTCGCGGAATGGTAACATCTTCAGTACAGTTTTTATCCTGTCATGGATTATCTTGCCAAAACTTAGCTCAAAACCTATAGTTTAGACAATGGAGAACCGCATCAGATACGTGCACAAAAGTGTTAACTATGGGTTGCATTGAACAAGGAAACAAATGAAGTTAAAGTTAGGAAGCAAGACATATACCTGCATCTTGAGACGGATCATAAAGTTCATCAGCTTTTCTCGAAACCCAAAGTGGCGTCAGGTATCTCTCCTCCACAGGAAAATGCAAGTGTCGGCTTTTCTAAAGACATCTTGTTCGGTATCATATTTGATGACGTATACTAGGTGTACCAAGCCTCTAGGCTTGGGCCACACTATTACTTGGGCTTTTAGGCCCAACCTGTCAATAACGGGCCGCAGTAAAGCCCAATCTCGCATTGGCCGCGGCCCGAACCCAGCGATCCGTCCGCGGATTCAATTATAGACGATTCGTCTGCGGCCGCTCACATGATTACCGCGAAACCTTGCCCGACAAGGGACCCACTCTGGCCACTACTAAAGCAACCGAAATACTAGGAAACCCTAGTACTAGACACCTATAAATAGGGGTCATAGTATACCCCAAAAGGTACACAGTTATTCTTATTCTCTCTGACATATACTCTGACAATGTGTTATATATAGCAAACATTACTTCTAGTTTGAATTGAGTAATATTTATAATAACTTATTTATTACATAACGGTGGAAGGCAAACGAGTAACAAGTTGCGGCGCTAGCTCTTTTTAGATTGCAAAACTAATCCCATGAAAAACTATATTTGTGGTTTTAAGCGTCATAACATTACTGTTCATATCCCATTGAATTTTATTATGTAGCTCTACCGCCTTACGTGCAAGGAAACCAAATGTATCAAACGCGGAAGGAATAAACACGTGTTGATTTTCAATGCATGTTTACTAGTGTTTTGTCACTTTGCATGAAGCGGCTTTCAAAGCAGCATGACCCACTATAAAACCCCAATTACTCAATCCCACAAGTGTAGAAACTCCGGTCAGATCCACACACGCATGTTTCCCTCCAACCCATCCAAAAACTAAAATGTCAGGCGGTCTGAGTTTGGATCTTTCGTCTGATGGGTCAGTCAAAAACTTCACAGGGCTTCCTTCTTGGCGAAGATCTCGACACGCCTACATATGTAAAAAAGAACGTCCTTAACCATATCGTGTCGGTACTTGAAGCCTGGGAACTCTTTACAATGAACCGCATGTTCCCTAAAATAATCCAAACATGCCTAGCGACAACAGGGCATATTGCATCAACCATAAATAGTGAAATCATGAGGCGATACTTAAGGATAATGTGATATTCCACTGGTGACATATCTTGACCGATCAGGAGTAAAACGACCAGCAGATAAGCAACCAGGTGCCGCGGTTTGTTCATTTATTAACGGACTTAAACTCCTAAAATCGAGCAGCGCATTCAGACATTAACATATAAAGCAACGAATGTCCAAATTTGGATGACGCGTGCGGCAAGTGTTTTTTTTCCCGACAGGAAGATGCATCCTGAATTGTAGCAACCCGTAAAGGTGGTGGAGCTTAGAGATTTGAGATCCGGAGATAACTATTAAAAGAGAACGTCCTGAGGCTAAATACCTGTGGCTTCAAATAACAAGAGTCTCCCTGGGTGTGTTAACCGTTGGTTACAGGGAAGTTTGTTGAACAAGAGGGAGTCGGGAGCAACGGGCCCGGAGATATTATGAGGATAAAGCATTTAGCATTAAATATATAAAATTTTAAGAATTTCATCCGGAGATCAAAGGTCGGTTCTGCAGCTTTTGCGGTGTTTCTGTCCAGAGCTTGACGATAAAAAGATCGGACTTACAAAGCTCGGATTAAAAATGGTCGATACCTAAGAGAATCAGTAAGGGTGATTCTAATGTTTAAAGGTGTTGGGACCGAGAGATCTAAATGGACAGACTCGCAAACAACTATTTATAGATATGGATAGACATATTGCATCAACCATAAATAGTGAAATCATGTGGCGATACTTAAGGATAATGCGATATTCCACTGGTGACATATCTTGACCGATAATGAGCAAAACGACCAGCAGATAAGCAACCAGGTGCCGCGGTTTGTTCATTTATTAACGGACTTAAACTCCTAAAATCGAGCAGCGCATTCAGACATTAACATATAAAGCAACGAATGTCCAAATTTGGATGACGCGTGCGGCAAGTGTTTTTTCCCGGACAGGAAGATGATGCCCGAATTGTAGCACCTGTAAAGGTGGTGGAGCTTAAGATTAGAGATCCGGATAACTATTAAAAGAGACGTCTGAGGCTATACATGTGCTTGAAATAACAAGAGGTCTCCTGGGGTTGTGTTACCGTGTTACAGGGAAGTTTGTGAACAAGAGGGTAGTCGGAGCACCGGGCCGGGGATATTATGAGGATAAAGCATTTGAGCATAAATATATAAAATTTTAAGAATTTCATCCGGAGATCAAAGGTCGGTTTCGCAGCTTTTGCGGTGTTTCTGTCCAGAGCTTGACGATAAAAAGATCGGACTTACAAAGCTCGGATTAAAAATGGTCGATACCTAAGAGAATCAGTAAGGGTGATTCTAATGTTTAAAGGTGTTGGGACCGAGAGATCTAAATGGACAGACTCGCAAACAACTATAATAGATATGATATATACCAATAAGAACGGCATTATACAAATAAACAAAGTGTAGATTAAATGATACAGCATCTTATCAAATATACATTGCTGCTAATATAATTACACATAATCAATCAAGTTACTTAAGAACTAAAAAAGCATAATCCACTTTCAGATATCCACCATTTGATTTCGCAAACAACGGCAACATTTACAATAACAAGTTCTCATAAAACCCAAATCCTAAAAAGCGTGAAGCAAACCCCCCCCCCCACCCCCCCCCCCCAATACGCTAAGGGTCAAAATGCCAGAGCGAGAGGTAATGGGGCAAAGAACAAACGCCTCATGTAGGTGGGGCGCATTGTTAAAAGTACACAATTTCTACTTAAACTTCATCATTCACTTTTGTATGAGTAAAGTGCTAGTAGATTTTCTTTATCAATATAAAGACGTCTCACAGTTAGATACATGAAACAATATAGTATATAATGCTACCTTTAGCATTTGCTTTTCATTATTGATGCTATCTTAAAGAGATAGTGATAGTATGATAGTACAAAATTTCACATTACGGGATTAATTACGTCTTTATTTTGATAAAGAATAGAGTCATAGGATGAAACAAGTCTTAAGACAAATGTAGAAATACTTTTTCCAACATGTTTTATTTACATATAATATAAAGACTTTTTTAAGCACATGAATGTGTAGCACCCAATTTGGGCTTCTCATACTTAACGTGAAGGTAAGAGTTACCAACCAATAGTACAACATTTAACCTAGCATATTTTTTTAATATAGGCATATGGTCAAGTACATCCAAACTATTGGCTACTCATTAAAGCATATAAACTTACTATCAAATGCATATTTTCATTTTTAGAGAACTATTCAAGATAAATATGCGTAATAAGTTGTAAAGATGTGCACGATAAGTTGTAAAAATTGCACAACAACTGAATTCCAATTTCACAAAGGCCTTAATCAAGGTGATCCCTTATCTCCATTTTTATTTATCTTGATCATGGAAAGTCTTCACTTATCGTTCCAAAATATAGTTAATGCTGGTATGTTTAAAGGAGTCACCCTAGATAATTCTTTACAATTATCTCATCTTTTCTATGTCGATGACGTGATCTTCTTAGGGAAATGGTGTGATTCAAATATCAAAACCATCATTCGTGTGTTGGATTGTTTCTTCCGTGCATCAGGTTTACGTATTAACTTGCATAAAAGCAAGATTATGGGTATTGTTGTGGAAAACTCAAAGGTTGATCTCGCCGCAGCTGACATTGGTTGCATGACGCTTAAATCCCCTTTTTCTTATCTTTGTGTTAAAGTTGGTGGTCGTATGATGTGTACTAATTCTTGGGAAGAGATCATTAACAAGCTTCTTAGTAGGCTTTCGAAGTGGAAAATGAAGACTCTCTTGATTGGAGGGCGCCTCACGCTTCTTAAATCGGTTTTGGGTTCGATGCCGATTTATTACATGTCGATGTTTGAAGTTCCTAAACAAGTGTTGAAAAAAATGGAGTCCATTCGAAGTCATTTTTTCAAAGGAGTAGATCTTAAAGACCGGAAAATCTCTCTTGTATAATGGGATAATGTCCTTGCTTCTAAGGAGAAAGGTGGTCTTGGTGTTTCGAGTTTCTACGCGTTAAACCGAGCTCTTATTTTTAAGTGGATTTGGCGCTTTCGAACTCAAAGTTCATCTCTTTGGGCTAGGGTTATCAAAGTTATTCATGGTATGGATGGCAAGATCGGATGTTCTCCAACAGCTAGCTTCTCATCTAATTGGATTGATATAGTTCAGGAAACATTTACTCTTCGTGATAAAGGCATGGATCTTCTGGGATTAATTAAGAAAAAAGTGGGCAATTGCGAGAATACTATGTTTTGAGAAGAGCCTTGGAAAGACGATGTGCCTCTTAAATCTTTATTTCCTAGAATATATGCTCTTGAATCTATTAAGTCTATTACGGTTGCGGCGAAGACTTCTCAACCTTGTTTGGATTCTTCTTTAAGGCGAATGCTGAGAAGTGGGATTGAGCAACATCAGATGGCGGACTTGTGTCTAAAAATAGAGGATATTGACTCGCGTGATCTTACTCCTTTTTATATATAGATAAATATAAATATATAACACGGATCAAAATCCACGAAATCAATGTAACCGAAAGTAGTATAGAGTGTTTCCGGGT
Source organism: Tanacetum coccineum (assembly GCA_026074375.1). NCBI lineage: Eukaryota > Viridiplantae > Streptophyta > Magnoliopsida > Asterales > Asteraceae > Tanacetum > Tanacetum coccineum. The sequence goes on from BQNB010045370.1 coordinate 14,525, forward strand.
CGTTATGTCCCAACGAGGCTTGAATGGAAAATCGAATGACGAATTGATAATCGATGTTTGAATATGACAAGGATATGATTTCCCATGCGTTTTAACCTCTCCCGTAGAGGTATGGATCTTGACACTATTTGTTGCCCTATTTGCAAAATGGCAGCCGAAACTACTAGCCATATTTTTTTCAATTGCCCTATGGCAAAAGACATTTATAAAAAGATTGCTAGTTGGTGGGATGTTAATATGTTGGCGATGTCTTCCTATAAAGAATCGTGTGCATGGTTTATGTCTATTCGTCTTCAGGCCAAGCTTAAGACGTATTTAGAAGGTGTTTTCTACGTTACTTGGTGGACGATTTGGACTTTTCGTAACAAGTCTATGTTTGTGTCATCTCCTCAGACCAAAGATCATATTGTAGATGATATTGTGGCTTGATGTTTCTCTTGGGGTAGGGCTAGATGCAATTCAAATTTTAGCTGGGTCGATTGGCTTAAGAAACCTTTGCTTATTTCTTTATAATCGTTTGTTTCTAGAGTCTTGCTAGTATTTCAATAAAATTCATTGTTCAAAAAAAAATAAAGTATCTAGTAATTTTTGCATATACCTTGTGCAGCGTAATGTGTAAGCTAACGTTTCAGAGGGGAAGCCAATAAGAATTTCACAAGCATATATACTAATAAAGTATCTAGTGTTTTCTTTTTTGTTTTACCACGTAACCTGAGCTAGTAGTTTCTTTTTTGAATTCACCCTTTTTTGAAAACACAAACGTGCATCCGAATAAAAGTAGGAACAAACATCACCCTACATTTATGTGAGGAGAAATCTGCGAACGTGATGTTCGATTGGAGTAGGACGAGCATTTCGTCTGTGTCCCACGGATGGCGTCACTTGTTGAAGCATAAACTAGTCGGGTGGGTTTTGATAACTCTCATGGTGCCGTTAGTCGTCATCCCGGGTCTTGAATAGAGCTACAAACAAAGAAGAACCGGTTAGAAGGGGACTCGAGGCCGGAGCCTCAGGAACCACCCTTCGAATCAAAACCTTGTTGTAAAGGGTTTAGCATAGTATCATATGTATGATGTGTGTGTAAGTAGTGAAGTATAAGAGATGATAACTTACCTTTAATGAATAGATACATGGGTATTTATAGTGCCTTGGATTGCTTTACCCATTGGACAATAAGATGCGAGACACCTTTTTATCCAATAGGTAATGACCGAGTTAGATTACTGATTAATCAGTCAAACTGGTCTCTTTTAGACAGGTGTTGGTCTCTCACTTCGATCAAGATCTTATTCCCTTCCTCTTTGGTTATATGTGTATTTGTCATGTCTATTCCGGACAACTCGAGTCCAGCCGCGAAAGGGGAGGTCCAACCAAGGAAGTTCAGCCAAGGAAGGGAAGGAGTGTTAAAAGTCCATGTCACAGTCCACGTGGAACCTAGTTGGTTTTGTTTATTTTTCTACTGTTATTTTCTTAATTGAATAAGTTAGTCGGTTATTTGTTTGTGGTCTTCCTGGTTTTTTAGTTTGTTAGCTATTATTGTGGTAGTAGTGTTGCACGTGGTTTCTTCAACTAGTATTTATGTACGTTAGTCTGTATATCAATGAGAATAAGAAACTTGAGTTTGTGTTTTTCTTATTAAAATCTTTATTTGCTCCTATATCACAGTTACCTTTGTGTGTGTTTGTTTCATCTCTGTGTCGTACCTCTTTTAACAATTGGTATCAGAGCCTTTGGCTCTACTTCAATTCATGGCTAAACTCCAGTTAGTTGGTGGTGTAAAGAAATTGAACAACAGCAACTACAACTCTTGGTCTACATGCTTGATGTCGTACTTGCAAGGCCAAGATTTGTAGGAGATTGTAAATGGCTCGGATACTACGTCACCGTTACGAGAATATGCTAATGGAAGTTTAAAGAAATGGAAGGTGAGGGCCGGTAAAGCTCTAATCATTTTGAAAACCACAATAGAAGATGAAGTATTGGAACATATACGGGGCTCGTTGACACCTAAGGAGGCGGGATACCTTGGTTACTTTGTTCTTTAAGAAAAATGATTCGAAGCTGCAACTCTTAGAGAATGAACCGTTGTCGGTATCTCAACGGGGTTTGACAATCCCCCAATACTTTTACAAGATCAAAACACTATGCAGGGAGATAGGAGAGCTCGATCCACAATCGAAGATCGGGGAGGCACGGATGAAACGAATTATAATTCACGGTCTGAAACAAGATTACGAAAGCTTTGTAGCGACTGTTCAAGGGTGGCCCACACGGCCAAGCCTAGCTGAATTCGAGAATTTACTAGCATCTCGGGAAGCCCTCGCTAAGCAGCTAGGAGATATGTCGATCAACTCGACATCGAAAACAGATGCGGAAGCTCTTTATGCTGATAATAAGTACAAAGGTAAAACCTGGTATAAGGGCTTCTCTAATAAATCAAATCGACCCAAAAAATCAGAAGTCTGGTCAAAGAGGGGGGATGAATCGGAAAAAGGTGAAACGATCAACAATGGAAACAGGGATACAAAGCCTAAAAAATATGGAAAACGTTTTCCATACAATTGTCATTCATGTGGTCGCAGAGTCCATATGGCAAAGGATTGTCGCTTACAGCAATTAGATCAAGGAAACTCAGCAACTGTAAGAGAAGAAAAAGAATGGGACGTGCATGCCCTTGCAGCACATACAGAATATAAAATCAAAAAGGAAGGGGATTTTGATTTGACAGTGACAACAATCAACAAATATACAAACTATCTTAATGATTGGATTATAGATTCAGGTTGTTAAAATCATCTCACTGGTGATAAGGAGAAGCTAAGCAATCTGGTCAAGTACAATAAAAGCGGGGTTGTTGTCATAGCTGACATTTCATGCCACTCAATTGCTCACATTGGGAATGTTGTTTTCCCATCTGAAGATCAGCAACACAAATTGAAGCTATCAGATGTTTACCACGTTCCAGGAATGAAGAAAACCTTCTTTCTGTCCCTCAATTGACTGCAGAAGAGAAGTATGTTTTATTTGGCCCAGAGGAAGTGTATGTATTCAAGGAATTACAAACTCTTTCGGTTCCAATTTTAAAGGGTCATAAGAACGAATCGGTGTACGTGTTGTCTGCTGAACATGCCTTTGTTGAGAAGACAAAAGATACTCAGAATGCCGACTTATGGCATCACCGGTTAGGGCATGTGGGATACGACAAGCTGGAATTGATGATGAAACGAGGGCTGGTTACCGGGTTACCGAAACTTGAAGTAAGAAGGGACATTGTATGTGCTGGTTGTCAATACGGAAAAACCCACCAAGAGTTGTTTCATTCCTCAAGTTATCGAGCACGAGCACCACTCGACCTAGTCCATTCAGATGTATGGGGACCTGCTAAACATGCATCAATAAAAGGATTACGGTATGCAGTAACGTTTATTGATGATTATTCCCGATTTACGTGGATTTATTTTGTCAAGGAAAAATCTGAAGTGCTTGCAAAGTTCAAAGAGTTTGTGGCAGAAGCTGAACGTGAGACCGGTCATAAAGTGCGGTGTTTAAGGTTGGATAAAGGAGGCGAGTATTTATCAGTTGAGTTCGATCAATACTTGAAGTAGCACCGGATTAGGCGCCAACTTACATGCTCAAACACACCTCAACAAAATGGTGTGTCCGAGACAGGCACCTAGCTGAAATTATGAGAAGTATGATGCACGACAAAAATCTTCCGGGACATTTTTGGGCTGAAGCAATGAGAACCGCATGTTACTTAATCAACCGAACTCCGTCGCAGAACCTACAATATGCATCTCCATTTGAAAGGTTATTCCAAACCAAACCAAATGTTCACTACTTTCGAGTATTTGGGTGCGTGTGTTATATGTTTGTTCCTAACCATTTGCGCAATAAGCTGGAGAAAAAGGCTACACGTTGTATTTTTGTAGGTTATGACCCAGAAAGAAAAGGGTGGCGCTGTATAGAACCAAGTTCAAGAAGAATTCACATTTCTAGAAATGTAGTCTTTGATGAAATGTCTTCATGGTGGGGGCCTAAGAACGAACCATTGCAAGATTCACAGAAGTTAACAAAAAATGTTGGTCTATCTATAACAAAGTTAAATCCGACGGAGGAAATGACTGAGGCTGCTTCAAACGAAGAACAGGTTGCTTCTACTCAACATGAACAACGGGTTTTTGATTCAGAACCTGTTCCTGAACTAGTTTTATGAAGGTCGCAGTGAGTACCAAAACCAAACTCAAAGTATATGTATGCTCGGGTTGCTAAAGTTGAAGACGGGTTGCGTGAACCACATTCATACCATGAAGCTAGTGAAAATGAGCACTCGATAAGTGCAATGAAAGCCGAAATGGATGCCCTTGTGTCAAACCAAACATGGGAGTTAGTTCCAAAACCACCTGGTGTTAAACCTGTATCTTGTAAATGGGTTTACAAAGTGAAGCAGAAAGCCGATGGAACCGTTGACATGTACAAAGCTCGTTTGGTGGCTAGAGGATTTTCTCAGCAAGTTAGGTTAGATTACGAAGATACGTTCAGCCTAGTTGCAAAGATCACAACCATTCGAGTACTTCTAGCTCTAGCAGCTTCTAAAGGCTGGAAGTTGTGGCAATGGGATATTCACAACGCGTTTCTATATGGAGAGCTCGATCATGTCAACTACATGATGCAACCAATGAGGTTTGAAAGTCAAGAACATCCTGAACACGTATGTAAGTTGAAGAAAGTGATTTACGGTTTGAAGCAATCACCAAGAGCGTAGTTTAGTAAAATCACATAATTTCTCGAACAAAATGGGTACCAACTTACTTCAGCCGATGCTAGTCTATTCGTCAAGAAACTGGGTGAGAAAATCGTGTTTGTCCTTGTGTATATAGATGACTTAATCATTTCAGGGGATGTTGACGAAGAAGTCGAGTTGTTAAAGTCTAATATGTCCACTCGGTTCAAGATAAAAGATCTCGAAAGGCTCAAGCACTCTCTGGGTTTAGAATTAGACTACACTAATAATGCAATGATATTACATCAGAGGAAGTATGTAACATTTCTCATTTTCAGGTTATTTTCAACTTTAATAAATTCCATTATTTATTTTTAGAGTTTTACGCGTTCGCTTTTAATTATTAACTTATAGTTAAATCGCGTAAACTAAAAATCAACGATCAATGTAAACGGACATCAAACAAATTAAAGTTTACATCAAGCAAGTGTTATATGATTATTAGGAGAATAATTTATAACTTTTCATAATTTATTTTTGTTGGTTACGTAAAACGCTTACGTTTCGCAATAAATTACATTCGGTCGTACCCGGAAGCACCTTTACCTATCTACACTTAAACAAATACCCACATTTATACCCAATACTCAAAATTTAATTATTTTGCTTTCCTATTACTCTCTAAAACCGGACCTAACATGTACACATGAGATAAATCATTTAAATCTCTATTAAGTCTTTCATTATAACATGTAAACCTTACACAAAGTGTACTTGGACCCATGTTTCTAGTAATTGGCTTGTCATTGTCCTTTCCCCCCTCACACCATGCATCTCCCTCCTCCTAGGGAGGAGGAGAGCACTTACACAATTGTACCTTAACCCTACTTATTAACTAGAGTTAGTTTAAGGTTAATCCATGGGTTAGTTACTATATAAAGCAAGTAACTAGTTTATTTTCATACACATATCTTCTACAAGAAAAATCAAAGCATAAATCCCTTTCCCCCCTCCTCTAAACCCACGGCACAACTATAGTTATTAGGGTTTCATTTTAATTTTGCAACCAAGGTATTCCAAGCATTCAAGTGTTCAATCTAAGGTTACCTAAGACTACTCAAGGTGTTGGGAAGCTTGGATTCGGGTTTAACAAGGATTTATCAAGAAAACATATTTAGGGTTTTCTTGATTAGGGTTTTGATTTTGAAGGCTTGATTGGGGTTTACATCTTGTGTTCATCATCCTACTTGATTTCTATAAGGTCTATTTAAAGTTTTCAATACTCGTTTATTTATTTTCTATTGTATACATATTTGTTGCATTAGTTAATCACCACCTAGTTTTATTTTAAAGTTATATAAAGTATATGATGATTTCATATGGACAAAGGACATGGACATTTAGAGGACTAAATACATGTGAAATATACGGTACAACACTTGGTAAAATAATAGTGCAAGGTTCTTAAATAAAATAATTACAAACTAGCTTATTTAATTGAAAACCCTAATTTTTATTTAATACCTACTGTTGGGATTCGAATTATAAACCCTATGTTTTATATTTTATAAAAATAGTGCTCTTTATAAGGATCGTGAGCATGTAAGGAACTCGAAAAACGGAATTATAACGAACAAGTTACGACATTTACAAGTTATATATTATTAACTTTATAAAAATAATTATATAAGCTGTGATGAACAGTAAAAGTTACTGTTCATCAGGGGTATAAATTGTATAAATATAATATTTTGATAAATTTCCTTAATACGAACCCACGGACATAAAGAACTCGAAAAACGGAATTATAACGAACAAGTTACGTAGTTTACAAGATATATATAATTAATTCTATAAAAATATTTTTATAACTGTTATGAATAGTAAATGCTACTGTTCATCAGTGGTTTAAATTTTATAAATATAATATTTTGATAAATTTTCTTAATACTAATCCAAGGACATAAGGATCTCGAGAAACGGAGCTATAACGAACGAATTATGATTTAAACAAACTACGTATAATTAATTCTATAAAAATAGTTTTTATAAATTGTCATGAACAGTAAAAGTTACTGTTCATCACAGGGTTTAAACTTTATAAATATGATGTTTTGATAAATTATTTTAATACAGAGACACGACAAAAGAAACGTAAAAGAAACAGTCGAAACTATCAAGAGATGAAGTTTTAAAAACTCGCTAGCGCCCCCCCATAATACTTTTTTATTTTTATACAACCTTTTATGAAACAATTAAATTAATAATGAAATATCATTATTAAATCATACATTTTTACAAATGATGCGTTAGTAAATAAAAATAATATTTTTTTACGAGTACAAGTACATATACCTTAATTTAACGAAGTACGAGTTAAGTATTGTTTTAACTTTTAAAGAATTAATAAAAACTATAGTGTGGTGTATCTTATACAACAGGTGATGTTTAATTATATAATACATTATCCTCATCACGACCTATAAATTAATAAGGGTTGCATTCAAATTGCCGAGGCGATTCACTCATTTGATTTAAACAATCAATCATCACTTACGTGCGTTCATAGCCCCCTCCGCTTTTTATACAAATTACATAGTTTTACCAACTTTGGGGGTGAGAAACATGCATCATTTTACATTTGTGACAGCAAGTACAAGCTCTTTTAAACATTTACGATTTGTCCTAAGTAGCAAAACCCACTTGAATTCCCACTATCATGAACTGTCAATTGCTAGTTAGCGAGCGCCGAATGTTACGAATAGATCTATTTGGGATGACTCCCCGTCGAGCGAGTAGCGCTCATGCAGTTTCGAGGTACTGGAAACAACAACGTATACATGTCGGAAAACAACTTGGATGTTGCGGTTGAACATCTACTGGGCACATTTAGTGCATTAAATTGCAAACATATATGGTCGAGCTTCGGGTGTCATGAACATAGTGCACTTCGTAATTACTTTTAAAGATATTGTATGTGATACATGTCTTACTTTGGAATCTTGTGGTCCTACTTATACAGTTACTAAATCCCCTAGTTGAATTCACCAACTTTATGTTGACGTTTTAAAGCATTGTTTTTTTCCTCAGGTCCATAAGGAACGAGAAACGAGTATACATTGGTGGTCATTCATTTGGAGTCATACTATAAAGATTTTGGTGCATTACATTTTGGGAGTATTGTTATGTCTTCAAATCTTTACTCTTCATGGGTGAAACTATTTAAGCTTCGGCAATTGTAACAAACTAAGTCTATTTAATCCAAATCGCAATATAAAAGAACGACACATAAAGAGGACTTTCTCAATATCTCAGTGCTTATTGATCTATGAAGTAACACTCTCCAACCCATATTTCCGCTGCGACCCATTTTGGGGGTGTTACAATAGTACTGCTAACTTGAGTGATGTCATTGTCTATGATTTTCTGGCCAATCAACCAAATGGGTCTTAACTTTTTCATGAATACCTAGAACAAATCCATGAATATGATCTTGAAGAAATGGATTTGAAGTGGCAATTGGCTCTACTGAGTATGAGAGCAAGAAAGTATTACTAGAGAACTAAGAAGAAGATCACTATCAATGGAAGTGATACTGCAGGATATGACAAATCCAAGGTAGAATGTTTCAACTGTCATAAGATGGGACATTTTGCAAGGGAATGCAGAGGTCCTAGGAACCAAGAAAGCAGGGATAGAAATCAAGACAGCTCAAGAAGGACTGTGAATGTGGAAGACATTTATTCCCAAGATATGATGGTTATTGATGGAGTAGGTTTTGATTGGAGCTACATGGCAGATGAGGAAAGTCCCTACCACCTTAGTCTTCATATGGCTTCTCGAGTATTCAGAGGTACATAATACTTGTCTAAACACTTGTCTTAAATCCTTTGAAACTCTTAAAACCTAGGCTTTGATTAATTTAAGAAGTAGTATTAATTAAATCTGAGTTTAATTCCAGTTACCCTATAAAAGAGGTTTAGCTTCTGTAGAAGAACAACTTGTCTTCTACAAAAAGAATGAGGTTATGCTTTGCGACCAAATTGCTATTTTAAAAAGAGATGCCTCATTTAAAGACTCAAAAATCAATGCTCTTAATATTCAGATAGAAAAACTTAAGAAAGAAAAAGAGAGTAATCAGATTAAAATTGACAATTTTGAAAATGCCTCTAAGATCCTAGATAAATTGATAAGGAGTCAAATTTTTGATAACAATAGAAAAGGTGTGGGGTATAATGTTGTTCCACCTCCACCTACAGGCTTATTTGCATCCCAAACTATTGATTTATCCAACTCTGGTCTTAAGGAGTTTCACCGGCCTGAATTTGAAGGCTATGGACTTAAGGAAAATAAGAGTGTCTATGAAAATTCCTCAAATGAGATTAAGAAAACTACTGATGCCCCAATAATTAAAGATTGGGTGTCTGATTGTGATGAGGATGAGTCTGAAGTAAGGATATTAAAATCTGATAATGTTCAACAAAAACCTAAACAAGCAAATCAACCTAGGAAAGTTAGTGAAAATCCTAGGTATAACAGAACAAACTGGAATGAAAAGAAAACTCAGAAATTAGGAGTTGGGTTCAATTTACAAAGAAAGCTTGTTTTATGTGTGGGAGTCTTAACCATCTAATTAAAGACTGTGGTTTTCATGATAAAAAGATGGTACAAAAACCAGTGTTGAACAATGTGAAAAAGGGAACTGGTCAAAAGGGAAGTCTGCCATTTTGGAAAAATGCTAGAGGATTAATCATCAAAATTTCTCAAATTCTAGAAGGAATTTGTTACCCAACAGCATTTTAACCAAGTCTTGCTATACCAAATTAGTGCTGCCAGGCCTATTAATACTGCTGCACCTAAATCCTTTGTGAATGCTGCAAAAACTAGATCAAATGCCTTTCAGAAGTCACATTCACCATCTAGGAGAGCTTTTTACCAACAAACAGCACTTAAAAATAGAAATTTGAATAACAAAGTTAAATTGCTAAGATAAATTCTGTTAATACTGCCAAGGGAAACAGAGTGACAAGTGCTGTTGGGAAACAAGGGATTAATGTTTGGTTCAGAGTCCCTCACATGCTGGTAATAGAGACCTAAAAATAATGTTCCTAGATCATTAGTCTCCAAAACAGTGATCATACATTAGAAAGCATTTGACTATGTTGACCCTACAGCAAACACAAGTCAAGTTTAGACTTGATCCCCAAGAGAAACGAAGTTCTCTTATGAACAATATGCAAAATGTTTGATTGTGGTTTCTTTGTGCTTAACCATTTTGCAGTTTTAGAAGCTTAAAAGGTATTTAATATGCTGATTTTGTGAAAATGTTGTATGATTGGAGTTGAGGGGAGGATATTAATGATAACATGAATGTCCTTTCAGTGTTGGTTGTACACCACACAACAAATGGTTATCAATTCACCATGTCTAATAGACAAGAAAGAATTGGTTAATCCAGGGCAAACGGCTAACGTTGTAAAGAATTCTCAAAATCCGTTATATGGCTGATAGTTGTGCTAAAAACTATCTTCAACAAATTTTGTGGGATGACTTAAGGTTAAATTTTAGGAAGAAATATCAAATGTAGTATAGATGATATTGGTTAACAGTTGTTGACTTCATTACATGGCTTATGCATAAATATGATCCTCATGAATTCTCGGCCATGCTATCCTATTAATCTAGTAGTTTTTTGTGAATGAATAGAAGGCATGTTTTGTGCAATAGATGTATTGGAGAAAAAGTTAATACTGCTAGGCAAATTCTTAATACTGATGGGCAAAAATATTTGTACAGCTAGACAAAAGTTAATACTGCTAGGCTAGTATTAGTACTGTTGGGTTACCGTTTACACTGTTTTGTTCCATTGAACTATTTTTTCCAACTCTTTGAATAATTACCGTTGAGGTTTTTTACGTATCTGCCTGAGTATATAAGGTTCAAAATTAGATAATTGTATTCTTTACCTTATTTTATACGATTTATATTTAAGCAAAAGATACAATTTGTTGCCGTTTATCTGCTTTCAAATCCTATACACTCACCCCCCCCCTCTGTAAATCGACATTAGCTGTTTACCACACCTAATTCATTCTAAATAGATCTTAACCCAACACTCACATCAGTATTTTGCACATAACTTGTATACATGGCTAATATGGACTTCAGTGACAAGCATAACATGGTGGCTTTTCTTCAAAAGCCAACTGGAAGTGAGGAATTCCATAAGATAGTAGATTTTCTTGCTGGTAGCCATATTAGGTATGCTTTAACTGTAAACCCTACTATCTATGTTTCTCTTATTGAATAGTTTTGGCAGACTGCTACTGTCGAAACAGTCAATGATGGAGAGAAACAGATAACTGTCACAGTTGATGAGAAAACAATTGCTATTACTGAAGAGCATCTTTAGGTAGACATCCTCCATTAGCAAATCATATGATTAGTTATTTTGCCCAATACTAAAATTTTTGAAACAACTCACTCTATGAGAGTATGTTTTAATGATGACAAAATTACCTTTTTAAAAAGGTCCAATTTTTCACCCTAAATGGATATTTTTGATCCATACCAATCTTACATTGTTTTAAAGTCCAAAGAAAAACTTCATGGGAACAATTTCTAGTATAGTTGCAACTTGCAATCATTTGGTTTAGGCTACAACGGAGACTTTTAAGTTTTTTAAAATTATTTTTTGATGGTATGTATAAAATGTGGATAGTAAAACAAAATTATTGATATATCCCACACCATTAAACAAAATGCTTTAGAATAAAAAGAAAAGGTTGGAGTAGGGGGTTTTTGGGGTGGTTTTTGAGGGGTGAAGCTTCTTAAACAACATAAGATAACATATGTTGCTCCTTCTTTGACACAAAAACTTTTTAGCATCATGAAAAGAGGTTTTTCAGAGGAACACATACCTCTATTTGATTCAATGCTGATTCATGACCAACCTGGTCAGGGTGAAGGACCAACACTCCCTGTTGAGTCCCAACGCACACCTATTGCTTCTCCAACTACCTCACAACCCATTACATCTCAACCAATGTCATCACAAGAACAACCTTCTCAAGTACCTACAACTGAACCTATCATTACTACTTCATCCCCTCCTTTATATGAAACAACAATTCCACACACAACATCTTTCATGCCCCATGATTCACCTCTCTCAGGAAGTGACACACCTGGAAGTGATGAGGGCAGCAAGAAACTTAATGAATAGACAGAATTGTGTACTAAATTATCTAACAAAATCACCAGCTTGGAGGAAGATCTCAAACAGACTAAGAAGGTTTATGGTAAGGCCCTTACAAAGTTGGTGAAAAAGGTCAAATACTTAGAATACAAGCTTAAGTCTACCTTAGTAAGGAGAAAGGAAAGGATGGTAATTTCTAATGATGAGGAGGATCTAGTTTCAGAGGATCATTCCAAACTGGGGAGGATAACAGAGACAAAATTTGGAGATGTAGATGTAGAGACAGAATATGAAGAAGTTAAGTATGATCAGACTGATACATTTTAGCAGATTACTCCTACAAAGGTTTCACAAGGTGAAGAACAAAGTCAAGAGAGTTCTGAAGTTCAATTAGATGTTCTCAGTGCAGCTAAGATCCTTGCAGATGCATCCAGAGAAAGAGTAAAGACCTATAAAAGTTACACTAGAAGAAGAAGAAGAAGTATTGTCAGTTCAAGAGATAGTACTCTGGCTTGAGGGTCTATTTTAGTACTGCTAGGAAATTCTAATTCAGATTAAAAGGATAGCTCATAAGCTATAAGAAGAAATGCAAAATGCTGAAAGCAAGAGAAGAACAAGAAATGATTGATTTTGAAAAAGCCTTAGAGTTACAAAAAATAGTTAGATGAAAGGGAAGAAACTAATAATATTGACTAGAGTATTGTGGTTGAACAAGTTCAAGAGAGACAATCAGATACTATAAAAATATATCAAACACTCAAGAAGAAACCAGTCTCATTAGCTCAAGCAAGGAAGAATATGATTATTTACTTGAATATAGTTGCGTGGATACAATGGGGTTTTACTTCAAATGAAAGAGCTAGGATGGAGATCAGACCCATGTTTTTTCAAAAAGAATAAAAAATAAGATACAAACTTTGTTTAAAAAGGATACTGAAGTTGAAAAGACAAAGACATAGACAAAGAGAGTTACAAAAGAGACACTACTTCAAGAGAGTTTCAAAAAGTTAAGGATAACTGAAGCTTCAAGGTCAGAACCTATTCAAGAACAATCTACTGAAGAACCAAAGAAATTATCTAAAGAAGACTAAGAAGATGTTGGAGAAAAGTTCCAGTAGAAGAAATTAAGGCATAAGCTTTACAAGTAAAATATCCTATCATAGACTAAGGAATTCATATTGAAGGATCAAGAAAATATTGGAAGATTATCAGGGTTAGAAACAACTACTTGACGGTAGGCATACCAAGTTTTTGAAGATATGCTCAACGAGGAATTAACAGAGAAGACCTGTTACATTAGAGCTAGTTAAAGAAAAGATTTAGATCACAAAACCTACTAAAGAATGGAAAAGAGCTTTATTGGTTAACTGAAAGACTGTTGAACCCAAGATAAAGATGATTGCTATGGAAACAACAAAAAAAATAGCATGATCCTTTGACATGGAGACTGTATGATACATGTAGAGTACATCATGTATCTTCAACAAGAGGACATGACATCTATATGTTAAGCAGAAGGCTGCAAGTAGAAAAAGATAGTGAGATGGAAAGAGACCTAGTTATGAAGATCTTCATTGAAGAAAACAAGCAAAACAAAAGTATATTGGAAGAAATCCTCTCATATCCAAAAACTTAAAATTCAAGAAACTTTATGATTTAGAGATATATCCAAGTTATAGGAGAGGATTGTAGGTGAATTAAGAGCTTCTACAGGATTATACTACTGATGAGACAAGTACTTTGCTACTGAAGATTGAAAGAATATAAACTAAGTCTTAATAACTTGCTAAGTTGTACTAGTTAGTACTGTTAGTTTAATTTAGTACTCTAGTACTAAAATGATAGATCAAATATACGTCTATTTAGATTTTCTTAGTATTGTTATTATAAGAAGTTAGTACTGCTTAAGTGCTATGCATGAGATATATTAGGAATAGATATGCATGATCATTTAACGCTTCTTGTAAGCCCATTAGGGTTTTCCTTAGTGTATAAAAGGAACCATATGGCATAGTTAGATATATGAATTCAACATAGAAAAGTCATAGATATTTAGGAAAAACATATAGTTGTTTTGTGAATCATTCAATATACTGTGAGTTGAGAAAAAGATCTTGTGTTGCTATTGTTACATTGTTTAATTGTTCTTCTAGTGTATAAAGATTAGAGTTTCCGCATAATCTTATATATTCTATAAAAGGTTTTTCTATCATAGTGTTTTAGTCTATCTAAGACAAGCTAAGCTTTAAAAAGCTCATCAAAGATCTGTTCAAACGGGATCAACACTTAGCATGATACCGGGCACACATGCATACAGCAAATATAAGGTCTGGTCTACTGGCTGTAAGATACATAAGGGTGCCAATCATTCCACGACAGTGTGTAGGATCCACGGCTTTCCCTTGTGTATCTTCATCCAGTTTGGATTTCTCCAGCATGGGAGTATCCACGGGGTCACTAGATTCCATACCATATTTTCTTAAAGATTCTAGAGCATATTTAGACTGGTTTATAAAGATGCCTCTAAACTTTGTGAAATTTGTAGTCCTAGAAAAAAATGATATTTTGGCCCATACATCGACTAGTCTTAAACTTAGAACACATTATTTTTGAAAATGATCACATAGTTCAGGTGTAGTAGATGCAAAGATAATATCATCAACATAAATTTATACCAAGAGAATATCTTTGGACATATGCTTTACCTCTTGCATCAGGAACTCTTGCTTTGTTCCCACGGTTTTGGTTCTTGACTTTGGGACAATCCTTCTGTAATGTCCTTGTACTCCACATTCAAAACACGTAACAACTCCCTGATTCGGCCCTGGAGTTCCTTGAGTAGTTACAGTCACAACAGATCTGCAATCCCTGGCCAGATGTCCAATCCTCTTACAGTTACGACACTTAGCAGTACACTGTCCTTCGTGATGTAGCTTACACTTATTGCAGAACGAAAGTGTTCCCTCATAACCATTCTTCTCATTATTACCAGCCATATAGGCTCTAGCAACATTCTAACCTCCAGTATTCTATCGTTTATGGGGTGGTTGTTGCCTACGGTTGTTTCTATAGTTGTTATTCAATCTGCTCTTGTTCTCTGCGTTTCTTACAACATAGCCCTTCAACTTTTGATCCATCAAGTTGTTGGCAATTCGAACAACATCCTGTAGCCTTGTGGGTTCTGCAGCAATTACATTTCCTTAGATATTATCGGGAAGACCTCCAATAAATTTCTACACCCGGTCTTCCTCCTTGGGGACCATTTTGGTACACATCATGGTAAGTTCTTGGAACCTTTGAGTGTAAGCCATGTCATTGTTCTTTATCGACAAATTCCACAACTCGGTTTCTATCTTTTGGATCTCATTTCTCGGGCAGTACACTTCAGACATCAGCTTCAACAACTCTTTCCATGATAAAGCGTATGCAACATCAGTTCTGATGGTTCTCTTGTGAGAATTCCACCAGGTTAATGCACTGTCGAGTAAAGTACAGGTAGCATACTTCACTTGATATCTCTCTAGACAGTTGCTGATGTGAAACACAGTTTCCATCTTTTCACTCCATCTTATCAAACCAACCACACCTTCTGTTCCTTTAAAACTTAGTGGTTGACATTTCATGAAATCTTGGTAAGTACATTCATGAGCACCAGGACTATCGCCTCTTCCATTCACATTACGGTTCTCATTACCGTCACCGTCGTCGCCTCCATTGTTTCCATTCCTAGTACCATTTCCATTACCATCTCCTCCTCCATTGTCATTCCCATTCCCGAGTTCAAGATCTCGGTTAACCCGACGAGTCTCTAGAGCTGCGTCCACACGTTGGTTGATCATTTCTTCAATTGCGGCAGAGGTCATACCGGAACGAGTGTTAGTCATTGTTCTACATCACAAGACACAACCCATGGTGAGATTTTGAAACGAATACACGATTATTAGATAACGATAATTTAATATAATATATGCTATGAAATAAAATATAATTACAAGACGATTGCCAGAATGAATAAATAACAATATAGATAAATAAGCGAGAGAGTCAAAACAAGCTTTTCATTTTCAGAATAAAAAGGCCATAATCGGTTACAACCAAAATCTAAAATAGGTACATGATCCATAATTATTTCTACTACTAACATCTAAACCTAACCATCAGTCTAGTATCCTACATGATCATGGTACAACTAGTCTAAGGGTCTCTAAACATATGACTCCAACCTCCTAAGTCTCCCTGAGTACACAACCATCCTACAATTCCTGACGAAACTCCTCAGTGTGAAAGAGACATATGAAGCTGATGTTATATGAAAAGGTTGTTTCACCGATCTCCATCTCGATATCCAACATAGCACGAACCTTAAGGTTCTACAACCTCAAGCTATCAATAGTCTCGACCATACTAACTCTTTGTCCCCTAGCTATCAACTGATCAGCCTCCAATCGTCTCTGAACAGTCTCAATCCCGATAATCCTATCAATAGAAACCTCAGACATGTAATGGTAAAAGTCATGCACCGCATCATCCAAGTCAATCGGCATATCCTCGAATGATCTAACAATGCCATCCCTAGTGCCAGACGAATCAGAAGGATCCTCTTCAGCTGGCTCTACAATCTCCTCCTCAACTATCGGTGCTGACATCAGGTCGATATCTACCTCAACCGTGTCTCCAGCACTGGTGTCAGCCTCATGTCCCTCGGTGTCATCCTTGACATCCCTAGGGTTAATCTCAACATGAACTCTAACATCATCCCCATCACCAATACCCAACTCCATATCAACCTCATCTCTATATGAGATCAATCTCGGTAGCTTCCCTATCTAACCTCCAGATGAATAGGCATCTTTGAACCTCGTACTGGTGGTAAGATGAACAGTAACGTTAGGAGGCTAATAATTCCTCATACTGGCGTAGATGATGGTACATAAACAACCGAGGGATCTACCTCTTGTAGTACTGTTAGTATTCTCAGAGGAAAGAAAAGCCAAGTTTTGAGTATTTGATGAGAAAGTTGAAGATTTTTTCATTTCGCCTTCATAAACCTTAAGGTTGTTGTAGAGGTCATCAATATCAATCTCATCAATATCTGGCTTATTTCTCATGATCAGTGCTATTTGACTCCAAGAAGGAGGAAGACTTCTTAAAAACTTTTGATTAATGTCTTCCTTTGATACATAGGCTCCAGGAATTTCCAGTTGACTTATGAGTTTCTGAAATCTATCATAAGCCTTATCCAAAGTTTCATTAGATGCAATAACAAAATTTTCAAACTGATGTTTCAAAACATTCTTTTGCATCTTTTTGGATTCCTCATTTCCTCCAAATCTATATTTTATTGCAGCCCACAAAGGTTTAGCATCAGGAACATTGTGGAACTTGAGGAGGTACTCATCAGGTATTGCTAAGGAACATTGTGGAACTTGTGGAGATCGTTTAACTCATCTAGGATATAATAACATTGAATAACATAATATGCAGCGGAATAAATAAGAACATCAATGTTATGAACAAGGTTTTAACCGAACATTCAAAGCCCCAATATTATTAATATGTTACCTAACTGTAACAGGATCCTATGATCCTTGAGGCCACTACATATAGACGACTATAACACGTCTATAAACTAACTAATACATAAACTAATAAGCTAACTATTAGACTCTCATTGGAGAGATCTAACTATGATGGATGCATAAACCAGACGTCCTAATACCCTTTATATAGAGGGTTTACAAGAAAACCTAACTTACATAGAAAGCTAACTTAGTATTTCACATTAAGTCCTTGTTGTTTCATCTTTCTTCATTTCTGCATATTTAGTTTTGTAATAATCAAATCTCAGATCCCAACAATCTTCCCCTATTTGATATTACAAAACAATCTTCATGTATGAAATAACCTTCAATGCTTCCCCTTAACTTAAGATCTTCTTGAATATGTCACCACACACAATAAGCTGCAAATCAATAAACAATAAACATGTAGTCTTATTCCCCTTTTTGTAATCATCCAATAGGGGTCTTTTGTAGATAAGCAACTTGTAAACACTTCCCCTCAAGTGGTGCATGTAGATGGTTAAACATGTTAATAATAAGCTTCCCCTGAAACCAATATGTTTACCATCTCTTGAATCTTGAACTCTGTAGGCTCCAAGTAGTGATCACTGATGAAGAAAACTGAGTATAACGAATTTTATGAAGAAGTTGAATCTCCCAAACTTGTGTCTTATGTCTTGCACTATCCACGTGATGTCGAACTTATAAATAAATATGTGAAATATAAGTAGACCGCAACCTCTTGACAAAATCCTCATCTTTTATGAGACACATACTAAGTGATAGCAAATGTGAGCATTAAGCACCATAAGAAAAATCACACACCTTTGCTAGATTTATCAAGTCTTCGTCAACATCAATTAAGCACGAACAAGTTATCTTTAAAGCTAACCACAACTTTAAGATATGATAAGAACACGCACCTGTGAAACTCAACTACAACATAAAATAAGCAATATTTAATTGTCTTCGTAATCAACTCTTCAATAAATCTCCAAACCGAGCCATAAGATCATTAAGAATAAATTGTTGTTAGAAACAGTTCCATCCGAGATCCAAATGCATATGTTGTCCAACATCGGACAGTGCTAACAGCATTAACTCACAAACCTGGCAGCACTAATAATCAACGAACAGTACTAACCAAATTTGAACTGGCAGCATTAATCCGCAAATACTACTAGCAGCACTAAGTTAATAAGAACCACGCTAGCAGTATTAACCATTAACCCAGCAGTACAAACTGAGTAACGCTAGCAGTATTAACATCCAAACCAATTAGCAACACTTTTTATGTCACTAAAATGTTACAAAAACTAATGACTCCTTCCTCCCATGGCCTTTTGTGACACTATAACTGTCACTAAATCATCACCAACCTATCACTGAACTGTCGCTAAACTGTTGCAATTCGGGTAGTACTAACCAACAACGAGCAGTACTAAGTTCATCAAAGACAATATTAATCTTAGGCGAGCGGTACTAATGAATAAACCCAGCTGTTCATCACAGCCAATCAATCCATAAGCCCAATATAGTACGCTACAATAATTTCCATAACCTGTACATCTTAAAAATACGTGGCATATCACACAATTATGGAAGTTACCATGAGATAAAATGTAATCCCTAAAAATCAGGGTTTGCATATGAATCAGTTACCACATATCTTTCCTATAACCATGCATCATAACTAACCTCATAAATCAAATCACATATTATAATAAACACTTCCATATATACGAATCTAGAATACCTTCCATAAAATTTGCATCCATATCCTGCTCTTTTATTTCAACCATGATCCATTCACCAATTCACAAACACCAACATAGCCGTACTTAATCATGCCTCACGAATCATTAAAACCCTCGAATTCAGATTTGAAACTAACTTTCTGTTCGAACGCAAAACAACTTGTATCATCATCAATATGTGTTCACAAACCCTAACCAGTAGGTACGCAAGAACTGCTATTTTACTATTCAAGGCGCAAACATCAGCAAAAACCATGATAATCAACCCTAGAACAGAACCTGAATAAACCCTAAAAGCTAGGGTTTTATTTGTTGTGAACCTGCTATTTTACTCAAACCAGAAACATACCAAGGGTTATCAATATACACAATAACTTGTGCATCGAGTTAGGGTTTTAAACAACCCTAGTTGTTTGTCATTAGATCCAACAACAACATACTGCTTCTTTGTTTCTTTAAGCCTGCTATCATTCAACTTTGTTGCTGCTGTACCATCAGATCCTGACTTGAACCTTCGTTATACACACCATCTGCTGCTTCGAAACGCACAAAAGCCTTTAAAACTTTTCTTGCTTGACGTTTTAGAGTTTGTTGGGAACCCTACTATTTTTGAATATCTGCTTCTTCTTTCATACTCAAGAACTTGTATCGTATCCTTCCACATAAATGAAGAAAAAATCATATTATGGGGGTTTAGGCCTGAAAAACCCTAATAAGTAATGATCGATACCCTCATAAGAATCATTCTAGCAGATCCAAAAACAAATACCACAGATCGTGACTACAGCAGCAGCAATCAGAAACCATATTTTCTATTTTGTGAATTAGAGTTTGTGAACAAACCCTAGTTTTAATTGATATAGAAAACAGAAAAAAATAAACCCGAATAAAAACCTTGTAACCCTAGATATCAAGAGCAACCTGCTCTGATACCAATTGTGGAGATCGTTTAACTCATCTAGGATATAATAACATTGAATAACATAATATGCAGCGGAATAAATAAGAACATCAATGTTATGAACAAGGTTTTAACCGAACATTCAAAGCCACAATATTATTAATATGTTACCTAACTGTAACAGGATCCTATGATCCTTGAGGCTATTACATATAGACGACTATAACACGTCTCTAAACTAACTAATACATAAACTAATAAGCTAACTATTAGACTCTCATTGGAGAGATCTAACTATGATGGATGCATAAACCAGACGCCCTAATACCATTTATATAGAGGGTTTATAAGAAAATCTAGCTTACATAGAAAGCTAACTTAATATTTCACATTAAGTTCTTGTTGTTTCATCTTTCTTCATTTCTGCATATTTAGTTTTGTAATCATCAAATCTCAGATCCCAACATCTTCCAACAAAGAGTCAAGTAAAAATTAACATTTTTGCACTAATACAACTCTTTTCGGACTTTGAAAAAACTTGTAACAAAGAATTACACCAACGGGGCTCACTGATGGGGAAAGGGGTTTTGAACAAACTAAGTCATGTTATCTCACTGAGGTCATTCCATTTTTCAAAAATATTCCCTTAAGTAGGATGATTTATAATCTCTTATTTGAATTGGTTTGGGACGCCTCTTCATTTAAATAAATAAATTGTAAATCACCAAACCATAAATTTATCATTTCTTACTAACATAAATTGGGACTCTTCTTTAATGTAAGTATGAATTTATAATAGTGGTTTAAATTTTGGTATCTATAAGACAGGATAATGAACCGAACGCCGATAATAGACCGAAATCCTTAAAAAGAATCTAGAAACACATAGTGTCTTTTAAACCACATCTGGTAGTGTCTTACCCACTCATGAAAAAATCTTAATCCTTAAAGGCCTCCAAATCGACTGTAAACTACATGATCTCATTCTTAACTTATTACTTTTGCTGTTACAAATCCTTACAATCATGAACTGTTTGTGGAGTCTAACAGACTTGTTACACTCTTGAACTAATGGACTTGGTTCAATCTCGAACTAACAAACTGATTACAATATTCCACCACCTATCACATAAGCTCTCCCATGAGCTCCTCCCATTTGTTGACCTTTATTCTGGGGTATTGTTTCTCAAAATGTCCTCACTCTCCACATCCCACACCGTTTGTTATATGTTGTTGGTTGTTATGTTTGCTGTTGTTGGTCCTGAGATTACCCAGTCTTCGTAAACTTTATCCACTTATAATGCAAAACCCCCCCTGTAACAAGATAAACATCTCTTGAATATCGTATTTTCGATTGGTTGATTTAATTCATTACAAAACAATAGTACATACAATTTAAGTCATGGATACATCCTAGTACTTCCTAAAGTAAGTTGAATAAATAATCTATTCACATCGGTCCGATATTAATCTGGACTAACATTACATATTCAGAAACTAGAGACTCTGCCCTTAAACAATTAAAAAAACTTAATATAAGACATGCGCCGCGCGCGAGCGACTACACTTTCTCTTTTGATGTTTTCACTATTAAGAGACTTTCTTTATAACGCGTTTATATCAATCATAAAACTTGTAATGATATTTTTCTAAAGTACCTATTCTGATGGGTTAAATATACTGGTCAAACCTAGCCAAAATTTATGTATACTAAGAAGTGTCGAAACATCGAATTTTGCTGAATAAAGTTATCAAATGCCGAATATAAAAAGGCACCTGTTTATTAAATCATAAATCTGAGAGAGCTTGATCCGCAAACACATCGTTTAACACAAATTGAATCCCGGGACGGGAATCCTTTAAGGGGTAGGTACTGTAACAACTAGTAATTTTCCAAACTTATTATAATAATAAATTATACTTATTATTATTTATATTTCACTTTTGAACATTTTCGAACTCATTTGACTTGAAAACGAGAACATATCTCACAAATTGTGAAAAACTGCACACAACGCGTACCGACATGATAATAATTAAATTTATATTTAATTATCACAATTTATTTAATAAATTATTTAACATTTTATTCAAAAACGTTTGTTAAAAATGCAAATATTCAAGTTAAAGTTTCATTTTACGGACAAAGCTTACCCGTGATACCCGATGACTACCCAATAAATAACAAACAATTTAAATAAATTTTATAAAACATTTATGAAATACTAGTCGTGTAAATACTCACTTTTCGTGAAAAAATTATTTTAAACGCATTGGTATGAATTTCGAGTCCTCGATCAATTGTTATCTAGCCTAAACAAGTCCGAGCCTTAACGTTGAATCCCTTTGCTTAATGGATCTTAACCTTTAGCTTGTAAAGGGTTTGTTGCCTTAGATAAATCTAAAGTAACAATGATGAAACAATGATTAACTACTATTGATTACGCGGAATTTAATCAACAATGTAAAGAAGAA
>BQNB010045371.1:4258-44321 GCA_026074375.1 Tanacetum coccineum
TCCAAACACACTATATATATATAATATATAAGTATATAAGGATAGTAACAATTATAGTATAGTAAGTATTTTCCGTCGGGTTTGAGAAACAAACTTTTAACCAAAGTAGTCTCAAAAACCTCCCGGGTCGTTTTCCCTCGACGAAGCGTGAATTGAAAATCGGTTAAGTCCGTGATCGCGCGTTTTGAATGGTTTAAAATGATTTTGATTTGGGTTCCTAAATCCTACTTGACATATTAATAAAAACATAAAAACGAGCACAGCAATAAAAACAATTAAACATGTAAAGCATTAAACAAAAATGAGTATTTACAACGAGACAAATAAACAAGCATAATAAATTCAATTTTAAAATTGCAAACTTCTAAAAATAAATTCTACATTAAAAGAAATTATATATATATTATTTATTTATTTATTATTTTTTAATTTAAAAAAAAACTTTAATCTAAATAAATGCCGCAAATTAATAATCTCTAATCATATTTTAAATCCGCACTAATTTCTAAACACTAAGTATGGCAAAAATCAAATAGGTAAACATATTATAAAACGATAAAATAAATCTACTCTAAGTATTGAAAAAGGATTAGAAAATGGAACCGAATTGAAGAGCCGCAAATTAAACGATAACCACCCGATTTATTTAGCTAAAACAAATAATCAAATTCGGTCTAGCTAAATAAACCCTTAAGCTCCACGCCTTATGATTTGACTGGTACCGTCGAGTCAAACGAAAATAAAATAAAATACATCAACTGTTAATGAAATAACAATTCGTATTACTAGTTCTTGAATCTATAAACGGTCCACCAAAACCCAACAGAGGCCCAAATCAAGTTTTGAGTTTTAATCAAATAGGTAGGCTCGTTACATATGGATGACAATTTCTTTGCAAATTAAGCTAGAAAAATGAATAGACAACTATAACAACTTATCAAGCAACTGACGAGTACTGGATTTAAACTTTTTAAACAGAGATCTAAACTTTTAAGCTCAAATACGAATCAAATAAGCTCACGCGAATAAGCTAACATATGAACAAGCTTCTATTCAAAATTAAACTATGATTCCACTACTTTGAACAATTAAAAGCTCAAACTAAAATTATCAACCTAATCGAGGAAGCTCCAAATAAGTTTCTAACAATGAACGCCATATAAGATCGAGATTAACCAAATGATATCACTAGATAAGCACCACTAATAACCTAAATAACACAAGGACGAATTAAGCAAGGCAAAACGATTAAAAGCTAAAGATTAGCAAACATCAAATTCGATCCACAACTAAAATTATCTAACAAGCCTAAACATTATTGAAATAAGCACTTAACCATTTCAAAAAGCAACGAAAATAAATCACAAAAACTCAGAATAAGCTATAAGCATGAAGCGAATAAAATAACAAATCGAATAAGCACTTAAGCTCTAAAAAATTCAATCACGCAATATAAGCTCACTCTAAACCAAATAAGCTATTTAGGAGCTTATTTTATCAGAAAATTGAGCTTCTAATTAAACTAAATCGAATTAAGCACATAAATAAGCTATTTTCAAGCTTATTAAAGCTTATTATCTCAAAAGGTGCTTAAAAACAATTGATAATGAGTCGAATTAGCTAGGAGAGCTTATAGGAGTCATTCTCTAATCTTTTAAGAACCTTTGATAATGATAAGCTACAATAATAAGCATGAATAATCAGCTTATAGAATAAGCTATTGCAAAAAGAAAAAGAACGAACGATTTAAGCAAAAGATAAGCAAAACGAGATCATCAACAAACTTTAACCTATTTTCATTACATCATATTAATAAGCTTGCGAAAAATCTGAGTACAATAAGCACAAAAATTTAAATAAGCTAGCAAAAAAACTAAAAATAAGCTAAAACTAACAACTAAAAACAAATGAAAACTAAATTCCTAGATGCTCCAAAATGAAGGGAGCGTGCTGTTTAAATAGGAGAATGAGGGGGTATTGTTGTAAAATTGGACCCAATCATTGAGTAAATAATAAGCCAATCATTGGATGTCAAAAGTGCTCCTTCGGATCGCCACACTTACAAAACTTGATCCACCGCTTGAATTGCTACATGTGGCCCTTGAGGCTGTGTTCATAGTACGCATTAAATGATATTCGTTGGATCTTTTTTTGTTGTTGTAGTGAATTTGAATTGTGAATGGGAGATCACAACCTTTGACACACGTCACTCCTATACTCGCTCATTCCAAATTTAGTGCATTGTCACATGGTATTTTTTTGAGTTAATTTGCATTCACGTGACCAAGATGTCACATGATGTCATCTTTACTTATTTTTTTGTTGGGCTAATTTTGAGCTTTAACTTGTTTGGGCTGGCCCGGCCCGTTAAGCGGGTAACGAGCTGGCCCAATAAAATCCGAGGGCACCAATAGACTCGTTTTCTTGCGCTCTTTCCACTGGTATGTTCGGGGACTTTTCACGACTTCATCTTGGCTTTGAGTAATAATTAAACTTGACCAAATTGAGCCCGGTAATTCCCGTTTTTGCACCGTTTTCAATCATTTTACCTGCAAGACATAAAAAATACAAAACAAACATATTTGCAATATAATTAAGCATATTTTAGTATTTTTAGTCCGATTAATAATGTTTAACAGGGTATAAAAGATGTGTAATTTAGAAAATATCAAATTCCCCCACACTAAGCCATTGCTGGTCCCACACGCAATGTAAATAAAACAAACCCGAAAATAAATAATTTTATCCCCTTTTAACTTATGACCCCCTCACAATCAAACAAGAACAGAAAAAGTCCATTAAAAGGTTCAAAAATCATTGAATTTCGCAAGCATCCCCGTTTTACCCATTTTTTTTAATCTTATGATTTTCATAATTTCTAATTTACAACTTATTCATGTGTGACATAATGTAATGCTTTCATTATTCATTGATAACTTTTAGGATCACGGAACAAAAAGCACTTAAAGTTTCTAAAAAAAATAAATTCATCATCCCCGACTTTCACCTCTCCAAGCCAAGCTTAAAAACAAGATCATTGTAAAATACAAGTTATGATGCTAACACTACTCATAAAAGCTAATTGTGTACTTACTTTTCCTCCCTTATTCCTAATTTTGTATCTCAAGATTTTATTTAAGTCATATACCCGAAGGCTCTTTAAGACTTTATTTCGATACTTATTAATTCCAAAAATAAAGCGTAACGGTTAAAAACATAATAATTAGCTCCTAGCCCTTTTCAAAAGAAACCAATGTCATCAAGATTAAAGTCCACATCGAGGCGACTAAAATTTGGCTTTTATTAGGTTACTTAAGTAAGGCATCATTCATGTCATATACCCGAAGGCTCTTTAAGACATAAATAGATCAATCTTATTTGCACCATATACCCTAAGGCTCTTTAAGGTACAAACAAGACAAAAATTAAGCAACAATATTCATTCCATATACCCTAAGGCTCTTTAAGGGATAAGCAAAATATTTATTAATGTGATACATATAGTATGCCAAATTAAGTATTCCTGATGTGTACTCATCTTAATCACAAAGGAACTAAAGAAAACTTCCATTAACTAATTATTAACCAAAAAAAACCGTACAACTCTATTTATTAAACAATTATATTTAAAAGTGAAACAAGCTAATGGGAGAAAAAGCCATAATTAACACTTATGAGCCTTAAAGAAATCCAACTATTCTATGTTTAGCATCAAAACTTATACTCTACTCTATCATCTCTTGTTCTTCACAATTTAAAATTTCTAATAAAGAAACTCGTGAATACTTAGCCTAACGAATTAAGATCAGCACTTTAACAAGTCACATAGACTGGCAACAATCTCAACTCTAATAAATCGATCTTCGCATAATTAAAATCAATTATGGGATGCAAGTCTTGATTTTTCAAGCTGACTTTTTTTCTATCAATTGATTATTTCTAATACAAGCTAATACATTATTTGTTATTGATATTTACAGTAGTTTTAGCTCAAAAGGCTAGAGCCATACGACCATAACCGGCCCACAAAGCTAAGGTCCCAATGCATTTCACTTGGAACCAAGTCCCTATGCAGATATCAGCCAAAGGTAAAGCAATTGTTGACCTGGAGAACCAACTCCAAAGCAACTTATCTACTAAACCGTTATATGGCTGCCATGTGTATCTATCTCGTTGGCACAGAGGTAGTGATGCGGTTATTTCGGTAATACGTGCAGATCGTACCGAACATTTCAAAATCTTGCAGAGCTAAAGATTTCACGCCATGTGTCATTCTTGTATCCACCATTGTATGAGCTCCACCCACATGGGACATCAAAAGCCGTTGGAACGCATCCACGGGTCACTCACGACCCTAAATGCATCCTTATAATAGACATGCATATAATGAGAATAACCAAGTTATCTTCTCCACATTTCACATGGTCGTCTCGTGGTTCTTCAGGTGGCCCTGTGCCTGAACTATACGGTTGGCACCATCTAAATACTAAAAGTAGAAATACAGATAAAAATATCAATTGATAATACGTAAAAACTACTAAAAAGTATTAGTAACATTCTCAAAACATTAAAACAATGATACTAAACGAAACGTTTAACCGAGTAGCTATTGGACATCAATGGTATCGGAGTGCGCCTCTTCACGAGGGTGATTTAAGTGCAACGAAATGCATTAAGAATATGGTTCGCGAAGTAATCTCTCATTCCCGCCGTCGAGAGACTTAAATAACTATAACATGCCAGAAACGGGGAGTTGAGATAGTTAGACCTATACCCCGAAATGCTCCCAACATAGAAGCCTATGGTTCCAATCAAAATTAACTATTTATATAGTGCGATTCTTCATGTATTCTTAGAAGGAAAATTGTTAATTAGATCATCATAGCTAACACTCTCTAACATGTCGTAGCAATTGCTTGATCATCTACAAGAAATAATTGACCTCTCAGCAGAAGCCTCATCAAATTGTCTTTTTCTATGAATAACGCGTTTCTGAATAAACAATGGATTGATTTCCATTTTGAGGGCAATTTTCTTAGCAATATCAATCGCGTTAGAAAACCAGGTGACTTTAACCTCATTGAAGAAAGATATTAAATCTTGCACTTCTCATTAGCTATAAGTGCTAATCCATTTTGCCTTTCTTGTGACACTATTGACCGCAACTAATGCTTTATCAATTTTAGTTTTGAGAAGATTCTTTCTGCAGCTCGATAGTCAGCAATTATTGCATTAGGATAACAATCATCTTGTTTTAGAAGATTTAAAACATCAGCGGGCCTCATATTCTGAGTTGGCAAGTAATTATTAAGCGACCTTAACTCCACATAAAGTTCATTTGCATTAATATCAGATGGATCAAAATTCTTGAGTGTGGCTTCAAGACGACTACAACACGATTTAAGATGGTAGTCATCGTAGAACTTTAACTTGTCACATGTAAATAAGAAACCAAATATATCCTGATACTCTTGATATTGTTCGAATCTTGTTGTAAGAGAAGCAATTGCCTGATCGATAATATAACATCTTCTTTAGCAAAAGTCTCATCGAATTGTCTTTTTCTATGAATAACGCGCTTCTGAATGAACAATGGATTGATATCTATTTTAAGGGCAATTTTCTTAGCAACACCAACCGCGTTAGAAAACCCGTTGACTCTAAACTCCTTGAAGAAAGATATTAAATCTTGCACTTCTGTCATAGCAACATTGATTAGCATATCATTATATTGTAACATTTTACTCACTAAATTTACCCTGTGTAAGATGTCAAACCAAGTTAATACTGCTAGTATAAACTCAAAGTCACTAAGCTCATTTGTTGATAGAGATTTTGCTTGACTTTGAATATCTTTCTGTGAAACATGAATTAAACCTTCTCGTATGTCCGAAAGTTGAAATTTGATGGATTTGACACTCACGACATGACTCTCCTAACGAGACAATGACATCAGAGTCAACCCTTTTGCATTATCTTTTAGAATTTGCCACCTCTTAGAAGAATTAGCAAATATTATGTAAATGCATTGAGTAAATGCAAAAAACTTTTTAGCTCTGTTAAATTGTTAGCCAAGTCACATGATACAAGATTAAGGCTATGACAACCGTAAAGAGTATAAAATGCTCTTGGATTTATATCTAAAAATTTCTTTTGTACTCCATGATGTTTCCCTTTCATATTTAATCCATTATCATAGCCTTGACGTCACACATCATCAATATCATGATTGTTGGTCCATGAATTCGTGTAATATCTGCCAATATTATTACGAGACCCGTTTAGACAACTAATAACACCATTTGTCATTTTCAATGTTTATAAATCTTATTAGAGATAAATCTATGATTTACAAATGAACACGGGATAGTTGCGGAACACTAAACCGGTTGAATGAAAAATAAAACTCTCATTGTTAATAGCTAAACATATGAACCAATTAGAGGAGTACCCTATCACAATAATAATTTGTATTATCTATTGTGTTTCGAATCTCTATCTATCTCTATACAAGTGAGCCATATATATAAGAGGGGAAATGCAAAGCTTCTAAGAGAAGCTTTCAATAAAGCACTAAAGTAAATAGTTATTTTAACTATTTGCTTTTTAGGTACTTTAGTACTTTTGTCTTCCTTTTAGTAATTTTCAATAAAGTACAAGCCTCCACTCTTGTACATTTTGTCTTCTATTATTTTTTTTGCTTTTAGGAAGTTCCCGCTAATATCTTTGGGACGTCATTAAGAGACGGTCTTCGGGAGTCAATGAGCCATTTGTCAATACTTACTGACTCCATCATCCTGATATTGGTTCTTTTCTTATTTCACTGAGATCCGCCTCAAATTGTGATGAGTCTTTCTTCTAGACTCTAAAGAACTTCTTGAGGATGACTCGCTGAACTTATTTAAGTTTAGCGACTTGGTTTTCTACTTAGGAAATTATTTATACAAATCATGTACAAGGGACAATTAGGCACTGAATTGGCCTAACAAAGATCAAGAGCCTTTAATTCAGCTTTATATCTAAAAATTTCTTCTGTACCCGATGACGTTTCCATTTCATATTTGATTCATTATCTTAAATCCTTGACCAGTAATATCATCAACGTTTAGAAATCCTAAAAAGGATTCCTCAACACAAACATACGTGGATGACATATTCACATATCTTGATATATAAGACATTTGTTCTTGGTGACTAGTATCAGAGGTACAATCAAATATCACAGAAAAATATTTTGTTTTCCTTCTTCTTTTAAGGGCTAATGGCATATAAATGTATCATAGTTGTCCCTCGTTCTTTTTATATGTATCAAACAAAAAAGTTGCTACTATGTACCCGATGACATCAAATAACGTCTATTTTATAGCATCATTTATCCCACGTATTTAACCCATTTTATAAATTAATGCAAAGAATTGTTACTTAATCGTTTATATTTGAGAATTGCAGTAATTATGGAGTACTTGGTGAATATTAGCAAAAGGCGCTCATTCTAGAGCTTAAACGATGATATTTTGAAGATTACTATTCTGAAAACCAATATGTCGTATCCATCAAGAAGATACGGCGTATCCGTGCCTGCATTCACCAAAGACTACAAAGGAAACTTGTTCAATACGCCGTATCTAGAGAAGACCAATACGCCATATTGGAAATATGGAATGAATATAATATTCTGAAGATATCAAACGTGGTCCCTACTCTAAGAAACTCCAATACGCCGTATCCAACCCATTGGATATGCCGTATCGAACCGACTTCCAGACTCTATAAATACAAAACTCAAAAACGAGTTTTAAGTGTGCTAAATCATATTCTCGATACCTAAACCATAAAAGTCGATTTTCAGAGGAGAAAAAGAGCAGAAGAGGTCTTGCAACGCATTCTAATCCATAGAAGACAACATGTAATTTTTTATACTTTTATAATCGTTTAATTTTTGGTATCATTCGTTAACTCGGTTAGTTTACCATGGCTAAAACAATTACTCTTGTATTAATTATGATATTTAAAGGCTAATACCTTCAGGCATTAGTCATTATTATGAAGATATGAATGTTTGGTTTTGTTTATATCTCGATTGCTTAATTTATCGTTGCATGCTTGTTTATGTTTATCAATTCATACTTGTTTACACGCTTTTGTATGCGACTTATCATTCAACTGGAACTAGTGATACGGACCAAGTAATCTAGATGCCGAGATAACTCTCCATATATTAATTTATACATCTAGAATAATAGGATCACAAATAATGTCTTTCTAAATCTGTGTCTATGATACGCTTCGGGCTTAACTAGTTAATTGGATATTGCCTTTGGTTTATTGAACATGTTGACTAGTAGGTGAATCTAGATAATTCAACAAATAATGTTCTGATTCCATAGGATAGTTGGACAAGTGGACTACTAGAGTATAAATTGCCATTAAGCAGTAAGTGAGTAAAGGCTTTATGAGCTAGGGTTTAACAAGATCACCAGTACTTTAATCCCTAAGATAGATTATAATCAAGTAATAAGGAAGCTTTATGCGGATGCTTTAATTGTGACAAAATTAATGTGTCTAGGTCTTAGGATAAAGTCCCGCCTAAGTCTAAGAATGATATGCCTCTTCGAGATAAGTAATCATTGAACTGAATAAACAAATTAACCTTCTAATCGGATTAATGATGGCTAATACAGTTTTCTATCATAAGGCTCGACCGCTCTTTTATCTTTTGTTAATTTGCTTGCGTGGGGTAAAGTGTCTTGAATTGATTATAGTCACCAACCAAACCCGTGCCAGTCTATCAGGCTGAAACCTCCCTTTTACCTGTTTGAATTAGGATTAGAACTAACATAGGATTATCATAGGTTTGACTTAGATTAAAATTAACTTAGATTAGATAAACCAAAATATAAATAAATTGAGAAATTTAACCTCGCTTCAAGTGTTCGACACCATACTTACCACAAAACTACCACCGACCGGGTACACTACCCGTTAAAGTGTTGTTTTGGTTGAGTCTGTAAAATATAAATTTAAAACTTGAACTATCATAAATAAACACCACATAACGACACATCAAGTTTTTGGCGCCACTGCCGGGGAGTGAAAATTAATCTTGATTTTTATTTTATATTTTTGGTTTTTAGCATTAGATTAGATCCAACCCTTAGGAGTAGTATTAATTAGATTAGTGTATCTTCTTGTATATTATGTATATTTTGTATATTTGTTAGTATAATTGTTTGTTTGTAAATTTGTGTGTTTAATTTAATTGTTTGCTAATACACTGTTCTGGTCGATAACTCGATACGACGTATCCACTACCATCGGATACGGTGTATCTAACAATCTGTCCAATACAGCGTATTCATTCAACTGATTAATACGGTGTATCCACTTCTATTGGATACGACGTATCGATCATCTGTAACAGAATCAGAATCCTTAGTTTTCATATTTGATTTCCGTGCTAAAAAATTTTCTATCCTAAAGAGCCCATCCTTCTGATTGTTTATCCCTTGTTTCAGGTAGTGCATGACAAGGAGTTCAACAAGCGAACTATTCGCACCTTACAAAGAACCTGAACGAGAATTTTGATCATCTAGGATACACTTTAAGACACTAAGTCTTGACGAATCGAGATCACTTGATTTCAATTTATTTTCTGACGAAGAAGACTTAAAGGAAGAAGAAGCGGAAACAATGGCGGAAACTATAGAGCAGTACATGAGCAAGACCCGAACTGACTATGGGTCGGGGGTTGTTAGGCCCAAAATTGAAGACAAGGATAACTTTGAACTAAAGGGCTAATTTCTTAAGGAATTACGAACAAACACCTTTAGCGGTTCGGATCATAAAGATGCAAATGAACACATTGAGAAAGTTCTTAAGATCGTCGATCTATTCCACATTCCAAATATTACTATAGACCAAGTGATGCTTAGAGCATTCCCTATGTCCTTAACTAGAGCCGCAAGCCGTTGGCTAAGAAACGAACCAACTGGTTCAATTACAACTTGGGAAAGTCTTAAAACAAAATTTTTGAACAAATATTGCCCACCTGCTTGAACTGCAAAGAAGATTGAGGATGTTGGGTCTTAAAAGACTTCATGGATTCTTAGAAGTTACTACTGCTCAGGTACATAATATAAATTATGCTAAGTGGTTAGTACTGGTAGTATAATGTTACCACTGCTAGTTACTACTGTTAGTATAGTTTAGTACTGATAGCATAAAGTTACTGCTGTTAGTTGGAGTTAAAACTGCTCAGTGTTGAAGACTAAAAAAATAAGCTAAGTAGTTAGTACTGTTAGTAGTAAAAGTTAAGACTGCTAGTACAGGTTACTACTGTTAGTATATATTAGTACTGTTAGTACTAATATTACTACTGCTTATGTTTATTAGTGCTGCTGGTGGAAAGATTATGACTGTTTGAAGACTTTCTACTGTCAAGAGGATAAAGACGCGTTAAAGAGATAAAGATTGTGTGGAGAACAAGAATACGTGTGAAGATAAGTGTTGAGATATTTTTGTACAAGATATACATAATGTTTTATTTATTTAGAAGATTACGTGTTTTATGTTTATAAAAGATAAGATATCTTAGGAATATATTATAAGCCCGACTAAGACACCTTAGAATTTATAAAAAAGAGGCTCTAGGGCATTAGTAGGATATAACAAAAACACGTAGTCCGGTATTTTCATAATCAGTTTTTTCATAGTTGTCAAAGATGATTAAGAAAAGCTTCAAGGTTGAAAACCCTAGTACTAAGTTAAGAGTACTTCGTATAATTGAAACTAATAATATTGGAGCGTTTTTGATTATATCTTTTGTTGTAACAAGATTATTGTTACATTGATTTTACATCTAGAGTATTAAGGTGTAATACCGCATACACTTTATATACATACAAAGTTTCTACAACCATTATTTCAATTCATCCAAGGTAATTTAACCTTAGACAACCTAAGGAATTGATCTAGGTTTGGGATCAATAGGTGGTGGTGATAAATGTGCAGATGGGGTCGTGCACCTAGTAAGGCACTCCCCTACAGAGGGTAGTGATAGTGAGATAGGTGGTGATGGTAGTGGAGTAGGCATGGCTAGAAGTCTCTCAACCTTTGCCTCTGGTGGAAGGGATATTAAAGCCCGAAGCCAGAAAGTGATCCTAGCTCCAGTGGTAGAATGTCAGTGGAGGGTGGTGGTGTAACAGGCTCTATTCCCTTAGGTGGGAAAACAAGCTCAACAGTAGGTACAACAACAGCGGAGTGGGCCGGAGCTAAGTGCTCCTCCACTTCCTCCTCATCCTCATCCTCATCATCGGCGTCATCCCTGGATGAATCTCCGTCATCATCATCTCCATCCTCTCCCCCATACATGGGATAGTCAACTGGACCATCCTTCGTCTTATCATCCTTATACTCCTCTAAATCCTCTTCTGGATCCGACTCAGTAACATATCCTGGTGACTCAGGCAGAAGGAAACAAACAGGAGAATGGCTGCATCCACAGCAGAAACACATGCTCATCCTCCAAAGGTTCACTCCGGGTAACAATAGGCACTGGCACCATATACAGGATCATAGTGGCAGTATGAAACATAGGCTCACCAGGCTCAACGCTCATCCTCGCCCTGTGGTACTGGTGGTGTCTGTGGCTCCTCGGGGCCAGGTATGTAATCCGGTGATGGTGGGGCTACCGGCTGCATAGGGAGTCCATCGTATCCGTATACGATGACTCGTGGAGAACCACCATCCGACAGCTCCTCGTCAGCTCCCTAAAATACCCTCCCTGGCTCAGAATCGGTGTAGACGGAAGTGTAGGTAACCGCAGATGATGCAGAAGACATGACTGCTGTAAAAACAAAAATAACTTATATAAGTATTAATTTTAAGACTCTTATAGTAATATACGTAATATAATTTATATACTCGTATATCAATCATGCAAGCACTTAGTAAACTACTAATGCTAAAACAGTGTATGTCATGTAAGCATATATGCTAGATTGCAAACAAGTAATGTATGTGTGTCCCGTGCAAACCCCATTTGTGAATGCAGTGTTTGAAAATGGTTATAGTCCAGACAAAAACTTTTGACCTGGTTCTCTATAACCTTGGCTCTGATACCAATCTGTAACACCCCCAAAATACGGGTTGCAGCGGAATATTGAATATCCGAGGGCGTTACTTCATAGATCAATAGCACAAGATATGAGAACGACCACTAAACGTGTCGTTTTAAAAAGATACATTGGATTAACAAAATACTTGTTCATTACATAAGCTCATGGCTTCAAATTGTTCTCGTGACATATAAGTAACGCTTTCGGTTTCCAACAAATGTTTCCCCAAAATGTAATACGACCCAAATCTTATGGCTTGACTCACTACAAGAATGCCCCCAATGTATCTGGGCACCTCGTGCCTTATTACCTAAGAAAAACATGGCTTAGAAAAATGTTTATCAATCATAAAGTTTGGTGAATTCATAGGTTTATGTAATTTAAATTGTAGGACCGCAAGATTTCTAAGTTACATGAAATAAGTGCAAACAGATGCAAACATCATAAAAGTAATTACGTTTTTTCCTAAGCTCATGACACTGAAGCTCGACATGTATGAATGCAATAAATTGCCAAAATTATGCCCAAGAATGATGTTTCTAACCCGCACATTCCCAAATCCGACATGTAATGGGGCGTTTGTTGTCTGAGAAAACCGGCAAGTGAAGCCCAACTCACACTCAAATAGGGGAACGTCAATCCCAAATAGATACTAATAATAACACTCGCGCTTACAATCTATCATTAATAGTTCCCATGATAAAGAGCTCAGTGGGTTATCGCTACTTAGGCAAAACACGTAATCATTGTATAAAATGTACCCATGTGTCCAATTTGTAAAACAAGGCATGTTCTCACCCCAAAGATGAACATTTAAATAATTGTAAAGCATGGGGCTATGAACTCACCTTAGTAGGTAGTCCCCTGTGAATGGTAAATATATCCAAGTATGGCAAATGAATCTCACCGTCAAATACCTAAGTAAATACGGCCAGTCTTAGTCTACAAGTTTAGGCTAACGACTTAATGCATAAACTACAATAAATTGCTAGTTTATATATATTGTTATCACTTGTGTGGTGGTGCACATGTTTATTGTATTTGTCTTTACTTGTTGGCTCTTGGGAAGGTATACGACTACACACGTACAAGTATATGTATAAACGTTATTAATAAATATACATATTTATTAAGTCGTGTTTTAATTTGTATAATATCCGATAAATATTATAACTTGTCCGATTCGTTAAGTGTTTATTAAAATCACTTTCGTTCATAAAATACCCTTAGGTTTTCTATATTTACAAAAACAGTCCCTATGTTTATGAAAATATAATATTTACATTTTAAACCCCTAGGTTTCCACATTTACACCTTTAGTCCTTCAACTTTACAAAAATTACACTTTAGGTCCTTATACTTTCAAAACAGCCCCTTAAGTTTCAGAAGTGACAAAACAGTCCCTAAACTTTATAAATTCAGTTTTGACAGTTTTAACCCTTAAGTTTACAATTTGACACTTTTAGCCCCTTAACTTGAAAAAATTACATTTTAAGCCCAATTAAGTTCTAACAAGTGACAATAGGTTTCATTAGACTCCAATAAGCTACATAAGCTGTGTCAGCTTATAAATAAGCTCGGATAAGCTTATTTTAGGCTTATTGGGCTCGTTAAAGCCCATTAAGCAAATAAATGGTCCATTTAAGATTCTAAAAGCACATAAGCACTCATTTGGCTTATATAAGTTTATGTGAAACTGTTAAGCTGAAAAAAATAAGCTCGGGTGAGCTTATTTGAGCTTATTGGTGGCTACGTTAGCAGCCGGGCGAACCCACCCCCAAAATAATAAATTTTAACTCCGAAATGTTTCAAAGGGTCCATTAAGGTTTTATAACATGATCCAGCTTATTTTCTAGTCTTAATAAGCACCTTTAAGTTGTTTTTATTGTTCGGCTTATTTATAAGCCAATAAGCTTCGTTAATGGGCTTTTGGGCCCATTAAGAGCTCGTTAAGGTTTATACATGATCCAACTAGTCCAATTTAAGTCCATTAGCTTTTCTAGGTTTATAATAAACTCATTAAGCTGCATAAGCTCACAAATAAGCTGTCCAAGCTTATTCGTGGCTTATGGACTTATTTGGCTACGGTAGTGGGCTGCCAAGCCCAATAAGGGTCCAGTTAGGCTTCTACAGTACATTAGGGTCCATATAGGTCCAATAAGCTTATTAGGCCCCTTAAAAAGCTCATGGAGCTTATTAATAAGTCGTGGACCCTACCGCCATGGCTTGTTAGGCCCAATAATGGGCTGTCAAGCCCAATGCGACTCGAAAGTGGCCATTTGGTTTACTAATTAGTTTCTAGGGTTTTTAATCTCTTGCTAAGCACTCGTTAAGCATTAATTAACCATGTTTCATCACATGCATTTGTTCTATAAGTTAGTAAATGCCTTCCCAAGCTGAACCATTAAGTGTTCATGAAAAGTTTACGTATGGTTTTTGTGTATTTCATACAAACAAGTTAATATTCACATTGGTTCCTATTCTAGTAATTTAGTGAACACGTTTAAGGCCTTGGCTTATTTTTAAATCACGTCTTACATTTCTTAGCACTTCCTAGCACCACACAAGTCATAATATACATATGTATACTCGTATAACATGCATGCTTTGCATTTAGCATGCACATTGCTCACGTTAGTTTGTTATCTACAAACTAACGTGACCAATTCGACTAGCAACCAAAGAACGAATAAGATATGAACATGTATAGTTTGGTATGCGACTTACAATAGTCCTAGTGTCTTGGTTCGAGTTAGGAAGTCAACCCACAATGTGTACACGATCGAATAACAAACCCAAAGCTCCAAAGCTTATTAATTAACCCAAATCTTGGCTCGTGCACCTTCCTATGAAGTCCTAGTACTCCTTGTGTGCTTAGAAGTGAAACGTGACAAAGTGTCTTGGTTCGGCTATGATAAATTCGAAACCAAGGGAGGAATAAGAATGGTTTTTGTTTGAGAGAGTGTTTGAGAGTTGTAAGAAAATGTTAAGTGTCAAGTAGGAGTGGTTTATATAGGCTTAAGAATTTGGTTAGCTCACTTAGTCCTTGTCTATGCCAAACCGTGCCCTTTTAGTGGTTTTATGGTTTCTAGTTAGTTCAAATGGTTTTGCTAATACCTCTCTAAGTACACCTCTTAATTGCATGATCATGGTATAAGATTTCTTATGATTTAGAAATCTTATGGTTTGTGTTGATGTTTTGGTGCCGCGGTATCAAGGGAAAAAAAGGGTCCAAAGTGGTTAAATTCCTTGTGTATTATGCTAAAGTGGAGACATTAAGACAAGGTATAATTAACCTTAGTGTGTCATGTACTTAGTTTAGGTCAATAGAAGATTTGAAGTTGATTATGCATGTGGGACGTGTAGGTTTATGGAGGGAAGAAGGGTTTCAAAATCTTGTTAAGATTATAATGGTACAAGTCTTAATTAAAAGGATATTGTACAAGATTTGTGTAAGTATCCTTTGGTTCATGGTTTTTTTTTGTTTACCTATGACCGGCCACAATGGCTTATTAACACAAGAATTTAATATTTTTTATGTTTTAAGGATTAATGTGGGTATTGGTTTGAGTCTAGGTCAGTCTAGATATTTTTGGGGTGTGTCAAAGGTATTTTATTGCGAAACGTAAGCCTTTTACGTAACCAATAAAAATAAAACACGCAAAGTCAATAATTATCTTCTTAATAATTATATAACACTTGTTTGACGTAAACCTTAATTTATTTGGTGATTGTTTACGTTGAATGATTATTTCTAGTCTACGCGATTTAGCTTAAAAGTTAAATTAAAAGTAAACGCGTATCGGACCAAAATAAATAGTGAAGAATAATAGGAGTTGTAAAATAACCTGAAATTGAGAAATGTTACAGTTGGGTATAAGATCATAACCATAAAACCATTGAAAAATCATTCAAAGTGTTTGATATAAATCAAAACGTTTAACACTTTGAAAGTTTCTTTCTTTTCAAATGCTCCCCCTGCACATGTGCATCGGTATTCGAAATTGTTTTGCACATGGAGAAAAGAGTTAATTATTTGCACTTAAACTCTTGAGCCTTATAGATCATATTACTTTTTTATTGATCACATTTTCTCCCCTTATGGAAATAACTAATCTCTTAGTATTTTCATACCAATTGATTAAAATTTGAGACATGAAAAAGTTTCATGGGGAGAAAAATGTTAACACATATATTGCATGAATTATTAGAACTTTTTTCTTTTGCTCCCCCTCAATTTCACGGATGACACCACAAATACGACATCGAGACAAGATGGTTTTTGACGTTGTAAATTCCATGTGAAATCGAGATTGAGCCACTTTTATATGTTTTAACAAAATGAGTGTTTAAATATTTTTGACATTTAACATCTTTCATTTGTTTAAACATGTTGAAATGTTTTAAACACACAAAGTAGACATGTGAGTATGTGTCTAAAAGCATTAAAACTTAGTTTTAAATGCTCCCACTCAAAAATTGATCAACTTATGAAAAATGACTCGACTTTTGAAATTTTCATGAGAAAGGAGTGTTGAACACACAATTTTGAAAGGTTTGGAAACAACTTTTTGAGAAATTCTTAAAAAATTGTGTTCAACTGTTTTGAAAACCAATGTTACTTGAGCTCTAAAGACTTTGAATGTCTTTTGAATTGACGTTTTGTGTCAGCTCAAGTTTGAGAAGTTGTTATCTTCTCGTTGTGAGGATAAATGTACATGAGTGCACACTTTCCTTTATTTGCAATTGAGTGATCACCCCGAAAATGAAACACTTAGACTAGTGGAGAGTTGAGTGACTTTTTATCCCCTTTTCGTGAGGTGTTCGGCTTTGATGTTTTCTAGCATAAGAGTTTTATAGATTCATTTCTTGAAGTTATTCTCGAGAAATCTTTTTATGAAATGTTCTAACAGGTTCTACTTGAGGGCAAGCAGAAGTCAAGTGGGGGGATATTTGATAACATCAAATATTTAATACTTTTTAGTGGCAAAATACCCCCTATATTACCTGCAAATGTTTCACTAATACTCGAAAACGAGATATTTTCTATCATTTTGTAGTTTTCAGGTGAAATGCAGGAAAATGACAAGAAACAAGGGAAAAAGGGCTTAAAGTGTAATTATCTGAAGAATGTTACGGCGTAACACCAAAAATGGTTACACCGTAACATATATTAAGCAAGTACGAAGATCAAGGACAACTTTACGGCGTAACACCATATCTAGTTACGCCGTAAACATGTATTTGGAAGGAAATCTTACCCAAGATAGAGTTACGGCGTAACACCCCTTATGGTTACGCCGTAACCATGAAGATCCACAAATATGGAATGAAGATCACGTACGTATAAAATATATTTGAAGGTTACGGCGTAACACAATATCTGGTTACGCCGCAACAATTGCTTATTTATGGAATGTCGTGTAAGAAGGTTACGGCGTAACACTTTTATCAGTTACGCCGTAACAGGTTCGATACTTATAAATAGAGGCCTCATTCAAGCTATTCCGACATCACTTCCTCCACAGCCAATTGGAGAGGCGACAAAGGCTTCCAACCTTCAAAGAATTCCACCTGGAGTCCAAGGGAGATCACACTTTATTTACTTTTTGTATTTAATCGTTCAAATACGAATACTGTAAGAATTATGAGCTTTCAATCTATGATTACTTCTATTTCTTGCTGTGTTTCCGTTACCATGAGCGGCTAAGCACTTAAAGTGCTGGCCTAGTTATGTAGTTACTATTGTTATGATGTTTGTTTCCTGTTAGATTATGGCATTAGATATTCCTTGACTATTGTGTAACCCTGGGTTTTGGTAGTAGTGCGGGTGGTTTGTACCTAGCTTGCCCCATTAATAGATTATCTTGTCATGATGGTATCCAATGGGTACTAAGGAGGATCACTAACTCCTTACCTTGTAGGAACTGACCGGTCACCGCACTTATCACTCAATACATAAAAAGGGCAGGAACTCTTTTAGAGGGGGTTAATAACCTTTACAAGTTATTAGATATGTTTTGGGAATAGTTGGGATTAATCACTGCAACCTGGATAACCTACCTCCCAGATGATTCAGGACTGATTCAGAATCGCAGGGAGTATAGGATAGACTGTATATGCACATTCAAGTCTATCGACCTTAGAAACCAGTAATGAAACCATAGTTTGACATTGCACAGGAAATTGTCTTCATAACAATAGTAATGAAGTAACTAGGTTAGCACGTTTTCTCTCTTGATATCTCTTATCCTTTTACTTTTAGTTATTTATTTTTACTATTCTTTTAATTTTAATTTAAATCAACTCAAAAACCATTTTTAAAATGTGACACTTCAAATTAAAACTAATTACACCTTAGCTCTTAGGACGACCTCGGATTTACCAATCTATACTACCCACGATCTGGTTCTCTGCCCGTTAGAGCGTCGTTAAGTAGATCGAGTTTTATAAATTTAAAACTTGATAAAAATATATTTTAAAAGAAAATACGCATCAAGTTTTTGGTGCCGCTGCCGAGGAGCTAAAGATTAGAATTAATTTGATTATTTGATTATTTCTCTTCTTTTTCTAAACTCTATATCTGCAGGAACCATGGCTGGAGTAGACGTTGATACTCTCAATGTGGAGCAATACTTAGCATTTTCACGAGAAAACCAGGCACCGGGCGTGGTTAAACCCAAAATCGGAGGCAATGTTAATTTTGAAATTAAGAGTCAGTTCATGCGCGAACTGAGAAAAGACACTTTCTCCGGGAACAAAGACGAGGATGCTCATGATCACATTGATCGGGTCCTC
The DNA here is from genome assembly GCA_026074375.1 of Tanacetum coccineum. NCBI lineage: Eukaryota > Viridiplantae > Streptophyta > Magnoliopsida > Asterales > Asteraceae > Tanacetum > Tanacetum coccineum. Next base: position 23,173 of record BQNB010045371.1, read on the forward strand.
AGCATCATTGGCTTATTTAATATTCTTGGAGTCACTAAAGGCGCAGTCATGCTCCGAGTTTTTCCCTTCACTCTTACTGGAGCCGCTAAAAGATGGGTGGACAGACTAGCCCCAGGAACTATCAATACCTGGGATCTCCTCAAGAAAGCCTTTATCCAAAGGTACCGCCCACCTTCTATGATCGCAAAGCAGCTTGAAGATATTCACAACTTCAAGCAAGAAGGAGACGAATCATTATACCAGGCCTGGGAGCGGTATAATGACCTGCTATACAAGTGCCCTACTCATGACATCAATAGTCATCAAAAGGTAAACATTTTCTATAAGGGTTTGAGCACTATGAACCGTCAACTGCTTGATTAACAGGGACCCATCCCTAGGATGAGACCGGCCAAAGCTCTCACAGCAGTTCAGACAATGGCTGACCATTCTCAAAAATGGCATGACGGCACAACAAGCAGGAATATCGGAAGCAGTAGTAGCAATGATGGACTAGCTGCTTTAGTTAACAAATTAGACAACATGGGAAGAGACACGAAGAAACTAAAGGAAAGTGTTCATGCAATCTAGGTTAAATGCCAAGGACCTCACCTCGATAAGGATTGTCCCCTCAATGAGGAAGTTAAGCAAGTTGAAGAAGTCAGATATGGAGAATTTGGACGGATAGCGCCTTTTGACAGAAATAATGGAGGAAGACAAACCTTGGCCAAAACAGTCAAGAAATACATCGAGGAAGCCTCTATGAGATAGTTAAAACAAGATGAATGGCTAAAAACTTTTTGCCATAACCTAGAAAAAAGCCAAAACCATCATGATTAAATCATCCAAGGCCTAAAGTCCAGGGTGACAACTTTGGCCAAGGAAACAGAAACTAAGACAGGTAACAATGAGGATTGCAAAGCAATCTTCACCAATGATGTAGCACCTTTATACACACCATTCTACTACTCTCCTGAAGAAATTGAGTACTTTTCGGCTAATTTGGGATTCTCAGATGACGAAGAACTTAAAAATGTAACATCAATCCCTGACGAAGATTTAAAACAAACCTCCCCAAAACAAACAACCACCCACTATATAGAAGCATACGTTCCCCCAATTCCTTTTCCCAAGAGACTCGAACAACATGTTGAGGAAGCATTGATCCATAAAACCATAGAGAGCCCAAAGAAAATTAAGTCAAATCGACCTTTCCTCAAGTAAATTAGGCAATCAGATGAGTATCCTAAATTTATGAAGGACTTGGTAGGCAATAAGCCATTAACCATGGAAAATGAAGACATTAGAATAAATCGTAGATGCTCGGCCCTTCTCCTTAACCAACTTCCCCCGAAGGAGAAAGATACTGGAAGCTTTATCCTACCCTGCTCAATTGGAAGGTTAGACTTTAACAATGCTTTAGCAGACTTAGGAGCAAGTATTAGCATCATGCTTTATTCTATGTACAAACGTCTAAGCATAGGGAAGCTTGAAACAATCAAAATGAACATAGAACTGGCCGATAACTCTAAATGCATTTCGAAAGGGATTGTTAGGAACCTCCTGATAAAAATCAATAAATTTATTTTACCTATAGATTTTATCATACTTGATGTCCAAGAAGATTATAGGATGCCTGTCATTTTAAGAAGACCGCTGCTCATAACTGCCCACGCTAAAATTGATGTCTTTAAAAGATCTATTTCTTTAGAAGTTGGAAATGAAAAAGTTATTTTTAAATTAAAAAGCGATTTACCTGATATGAAAAATGAATCAGTTCTAATGATCCAAAGTAACATAATAACATAAGAGAATGAATTAATGAATATAGAATCTGATTTATTCACGTACAATACTAATACATGTGAATCATGCCACATCCTTACGATAGACACTGATTTGTTCACCTATGAGGTAGTAACTCAGGAAACATATGAAGAAATAGCTCATAAGTGCTGTTTAATCACCCAGGATGTTATTAAAGAAAAAACTAACCCCATTTTACGAAAGAGAAAATCATACTGGTGCGCCCTGATTTACCGACAAAATAATAGGATTCAAGAAGTATGGGCATCATGCAACCTATTAAACGAAGGGTGTGATGGAGGAAGCTTACGTAATAATGAAATTCGATGTTATTGGGAAAGTGAGAACGATAACAACCGTGTAATCATAGAATGGAATGATCTAAGTTTAAATGATTGGTTAAAAATTAAATATGGGGAAGTAGATGAAATAATGAAAAAGAAAATCCTCATCGAACACTGGAGAAAGTGATTTGGAATTAATTACGATGATAACAATGATTTTACAACCCCGACCAATGTGGGGAAAGTAAAAATAATGAAATACAAGAAAGGATCATTCGTAACTTACACAAAGAATGGTTTAACGGGACGTCTGAGGACGAAGACGACATTGAAGGAATAATTTATTATCTCGAACCAACATCATATGATGGGTTCATGGATTTAGATGAGGCAGAATATAATAATAGACGCTGTAGGCTGTTAGGAATGTCGTATATAGAACCACTTCCAACCATAATTGAACAAGTAAAAATTACCAGATATAGTTTAGGACCTGGAGAGGTTTATACAAAACTAGCTACTATAAGGAGCAATATTATGGAAGAGGTTTTGTACGAGGAATTACCTAGGACAAGGCACAATGTAGCTACTATAAGGGGCAATATTATGGAGGAGGTTTTGTATGAGGACAAAATGACGTAGAATGGTCATGAGTCTAACTTAAAGACTTGTTAATAAACAAAAGTGCTTGTAGGGAGACAATCCGTCTTTTATTTAATAAAATTTCTTTTTGCATTAGTTGGTTTGCATGTTTCTTACTTTGTTTTGCAGAATCCATAAGCTAAGAGGCGATTTTTAAGACCGGTTCGACTCATATTCATTTGGTAACCTTGTTGAATTTGCAGCAGTTATGGCGTAACCACTAAAGTTATGCCATAACCACTACAGTTACGATGTAACCCAGTTCAAGGTTACACTGTAACACCTTAAAAACATAAAAATTTACCATTTGATTACGACGTAACCACTATGGTTACGCCGTAACCTCCTTTTGAAATCTTAAAAATTTAAGTTTTAAACATGTCTAAAACCTTGTATACGTGAATGGACTTTGTGGGTATGTTCTCTAGAAGCCCTCACGAGACTAAACTCGTTCACTTGGGCCACCAAGTGGTTTAAAAGGCTTGTTGCATATGCTAAATGCAACCATGATTCCTACGAAAGTGAGTTAGGTTTGTATTTCTTGTACACTTCATAATTCTTGTATAATGGTTTTATGCTTTGGTTGGTTTCCGTGATCATAGGGGATAAAGAGCTTACTAGAAGACGAAGATATAGATTTCTGCCAAAATTCAAATTTCAAAGCAATACTCAAAGAGTTTCTTGTCTTAATTCTACTCTTTTCTTATTATTTCATTTTCTTAATGTACAATAGGAACATTATACAAATCAAGTGGGGGGATGGGAGCATAATTAATACTTGACGTATGTTTTGCCTTCGATTTTCTAGTTTTCTTTGAAAATTATGCCAATTTTAAAATTTTTGACAAATTTTTCTTAAATAACTAGAATTAATCTTTGCTGAATGTGCATTACCCTTTATTACTATTTGGTGAGATTTAAGCCTAATATTTCATTTCCATCATATTACTCAAAAATCCACCAAAATATTAAGTGTGCTGGTAGTATTGTAGACTTTAGAACTTGACTTGTACATTATTTCGAGACCTAATTAATTAGCAGGAATATAGTTCAAGAAGGCAACACTTAGGAAATCACCCAAATAGCCTATATGTGTGCGTTTATCGACTTGTTACATTGACTTATCGACCTCCCATGATAAACCCTTATGTTGCACTTATTATTTGTGCAAGATACCCATAGATCACCTATGTTAAACCAATCTATGTTTTCAACCTACTCTATATGTTTCGTTACACCATTTTACCTTAGCCTACCCTGTAGTTTTTATTTTTCTTTGTGTTGAAATATCTGGCTACTTAAGTCTATGGTTTGGGGGAATGGGAACGAGAATTATATACTTTCATGGAAGACCAATCAGTTATGATCTTTCAATACCCCCATGTACCATCACTTTCGACATTGTTTATCTCAAGTGGGGGATGTACGTGTAATATCGAATGTTGCAGGGGCAATACTGAAATATATAAACCCCTGTAGCATTTGCATATTTATCATGAAGAAAAGAGGGAGCAACAAAAAAAAAGCCACCCATGTGCTAAAAATGTAAAGATGGTGCAAAATAAAAAATAAAAAATAGAGCTAGTAGCCCATAATTGCACCAAAACATCTCTGTAAAATAGAGCTAGTAGCCCATTATTAAACGAATACTCATGAAGAATGGAGCTAGTAGCCCATTATTGAAGATCATATTTTCAGACTTGAATTTTAGACCCATGGATGGACAGTAGCTAGTTACGACAACCTTAGATTACTTTAGAATATTTGTTTTGTGTTTTTACATTATCAACCATTAAATGTGTATCATATGTCTATCATAACCCTTAATCACCCTTTAAACCATAATACCCTTGTTGCCTTTGAGAGTTATTTAGACCCTAATTCTAACTGGTGCAGACTTGTGTACTTTCCAAGCTTATGATAGAATACATGCTATGACTGTGCAATTGAGCGATCACCCTGAAAATGAAACACTTAGACTAGTGGAGAGCTGAGTGACTTTTTATCTCCTTTTCGTGAGGTGTTCGGCTTTGATGTTTTCTAGCATAAGAGTTTTATAAATTTATTTCTTGAAGTTATTCTCGAGAAATCTTTTTATGAAATGTTTTAACAGGTTCTACTTGAGGGCAACTAGAAGTCAAGTGGGGGGATATTTGATAACATCAAATATTTAATACTTTTTGGTAGCAAAATACCCCCTAAAATACCTTCAAATGTTTCACTAACACTCGAAAATGAGATATTTTCTATTGTTTTGTAGTTTTCAGGTGAAATGCAGGAAAGTGTCAAGAAACAAGAGGAAAAGGACTTAAAGTGTAAATTCTAAAGAATGTTACGGCGTAACACCAAAAATGGTTACGCCGTAACATAAATTAATGTTGGTCTTGTAATAATCCTTCACAACAACAATAAGCAAACTTGAAAAGCTCTCAATAAGCTCTAAAGGAGCTGCTTAAGAAGAAAGAAAAGAAGAGAGAGAAAGAAACTTAGAAACTTATATTAGAGAGAGAAAGTGGTGGATTACAAATGTGACAAATGCAACCAACACCCTCTCCATGTGTGGAGAGGGTTTCTTTTATACCCAAGCCTTTCTAGTAGGCGTGTGGGCTTGTAACTTGGGCCGGGCTTGGCATAACTTGGGCTTTGAGCCCGAAACACGGACAATATTATATTACAATCCAAGCCCGTTGAACCCGACTAGCCTATTACAATACAAGACCTAGTCTGACTTTATAAGACCGATAACATTCTTGTTTGACTTAATAAAATAAAGTCTAACAATTAAGCTAGTACAAATATCAAGGAAGACTTTACGGTGTAACACCATATCTAGTTACGCCGTAACCATATATTTGGAAAGAAATATCGTCAAAATTATAGTTACGGCTTAACACCTTATCTAGTTATGCCATAACCATGAAGATCCACAAATATGGAATGAAGATCATGTACATATGGAAGTTATATGAAGGTTACGGCGTAACACCCTTACTGGTTACGCCATAACAGGTTTGATATATATAAATAGAGGTCTCGTTCAAGCTATTCTGACATCACTTCCTCCACAGCCAATTGGAGAGGCGACAAAGGCTTCCAACCTTTAAAGAATTCCACCTGAAGTCTAAGGGAGATCGCACTTTACTTACTTTTTATATTTAATCGTTCAAAATACGAATCCTGTAAGAATTATGAGTTTTCAATATATGATTTCTTCTATCTCTTACTGTGTTTCTGTTACCATGAGAGGCTAAGCACTTAAAGTGTTAGCCTAGTTATGAATTTACTTTTGTTATGATTCTTTCCTGTTAAATTATGGTTTTATAAGATATTCCTTGACTATCGTGTAACCCTGGGTTTTGGTAGTACGGGTGGTTTGGACCTAGCTTGCCCCATTAATAGATTATCTTGTCATGATGGGATCCAATGGGTACTAGGGAGGATCACTAACTCCTTACCTGGTGTAGGAATTGACCGGTCACCGCACTTATCACTTAATACTTAAAAAGCACATGAACTCTTTCAGATGGGGTTAATAATCTTTACAAGTTATTAGAAATGTTTTAGGAATAGTTGGGATTAATCACTGCAACCTGGATAACCTACCTCCCAGATGATTCGGGACTGATTCGGAATCACAGGGAGTATAGGATAGACTGTATATGTACATTTAAGTCCATCAACCTTAGAAACTAGTAATGAAACCATAGTTTGACAGTGCACAGGGAAATGTCTTCATAACAATTGTAATGAAGTAACTAGGTTAGCACGTTTTCTCTCTTGATATCTCTTATCCTTTTACTTTTAGTTATTTATTTTTACTGTTCTTTTAATTTTAATTTTAATCAACTCAAAAACCATTTTCAAAACGTGAGACTTCAAATTAAAACTAATTACACCTTAGCTCTTAGGACGACCTCGGATTTACCAATCTATACTACCCATGATCGGGTTCTCTGCCCTTTAGTGCGTCGTTAGGTAGATCGAGTTTTATAAATTTAAAACTTGATAAAAATATATTTGAAAAGAAAATACGCATCATTTTTATTAGCTCAAGGCCCGAGAAAACTAACTTGCTCGTTGAAAGGATAAGTTATCTTTAAAGATACACTTTCCTTACATTGAGGTTCGGGTTATATACTGAAATATACATAAGCCATTGAGAAAAAAAATTAGAAATGACATGTTTTGAAAGATTTAAAGTCTTGTTCGAACTTCATTTACAAACCCGTGTCAATGTTAATCGACATTTGTAGGTACGTAGTTGTTATCGATGCCAAGAGACATGTCGGGAAGATTCTTTTTGTTATTTTTTAATTTTTGATTTTGTATTTTGTTTTTAAAATTTTCTAAGTTTAGTATTTTCTTTTTGAAATTTTATAAAGTAATTAACAATGGAATGTTTTGTGACAAGCGTGACTTGAGCAGGTTAGTCAAACCGTTAGAGTTGACTAAAGTATTTATATGTGTTATAATTGTGTACTTATGTGATCTTATATGGGTGTTTGATATCAATCCGTGATGCGTGTTCATCTATTAGTGATTGAGTTATGGTTTTGGTAGCTATTTTATTTCGTTCATATTTTGTGACATTGGAAATGATAGCATGATTTTATGTGTTATCGTGTAATTTGGTGAATAATTGATATATGAGCGTAAAGAGTATATAATGTATTATTAGGTTTGAGTTAAGTCTAGTATTTAAATTAATTAAGCGTAGATTTTTCTAAATTAGGAAAGTAATTTATAAAATGAAATTTATAAATAGTAAGTTTAAAACTAGTTTTTATTTAAAAGGTTTGCAAAATTAATAAAGGGTATTTAAAAAAATAAGAAAATAAGGGGGTAAATATGTATTTAATAATAAATAAAAAATAAATAAATAAATAAAGGGGTGTTTATTCGGCCGGTTATAGGAAAAAGACAATAAAAGAAACAAAATTTGATTACAATTAGGAGTCTTGGCATTATAAATACAAAATCAATAAATCCTTAAATCACTTTTTTTCTCCCCCTCTTTGTTTTTTCGGCCGAATCCCTCAAAAAAGAAAAAAAAATTATCAAGAACCAAGGTGGTGATTCAAGTGATATCAAGTAAAGGTTTGGGTATGATCTTAATTAAGTTTTTGTTTAATCTTTTCCAATTAGTAACTTTAACTGATGGAATAATTAGGTTCATAAATTTTCTTTAAATTAATGACATAAAACTATATGTGAGTGTTCGGGATTAGATTTAGAGCATGTGGGTGTAAACGGTTTAGGTTAGATCGCTTTAAATTGAAAGTTAAGGTTTGGCAGAATTTTGGGTAGTGTTGATTGAATGATATCTCAATGATACAAACGAGTTTTGGGATAAATCTTGTCCCTAAATTAAAGTTTATATAATCTAGTTTCCAAAAAGTCCGGCCCCGAAAGGTTTTGAGGTCGGGAAGTTAGTCAAATAATTTTTACAAGAAAAGTTGTCAAAACAATAAATTCGAGTCATATTTGGGTCTAATTTAGGGGAGTAAAACCCCTACTTAAAAGTTGAATTGAGGTTAGCCAAAAATCAGAGGTCATATTTTATGTGTCTATTAACTCCAGCTCAAAGCACAAGTCCTAATTCATGGTTGTAGTTAATCGAGTTTAAATAGAAAGTTTAGGGTTTGGCAGAATTTCGGGTCGTGTTAATTGAATGGATATCTCAATGATAAAAAAGAAGTTTTGGGATGAATGTATGCCTAAAATTTAAGTTCCAGAAGATCCAAGTATCCAAAAAGTCAGCCCCAAAAGGGGTTTTTGGAGGGTAGGAAGTTTAGTCACATAATTTTACAAGAAAAGTTGTCAAAACAGTAAATTCGAGTCAGATGTGGGTCTGATTTCGGAGTAAAAACTCCTACTTTAATGATTCAAGGCTTGGGAAAATCAAAGGTCATATTTTATGTGTCTATTAAACTCCAACTAAAAGCACAAGTCGCTAATTCATTGTCAATGTATTTTTTAGAAAAAATCAAACTTTTTGGTGTGCGTTCAGATCCGAATTTGAGTACTTTGTGATGTTGAATTTTTATAAAATAGTTAGGCTCAATATTATTTTTTTTTAAAATCACAGTAGTTCACAACCCATTAGGAAGGTCGGGAATGAATTTTATTTGTGGTCATAAAGTGACTATAAAATTCTGCCGAAAATCTGGAAAACAAGAATAAATGATTAAAGGTATTTAAAGTATAAGAGAGATATGGGAAGTATGAACCCTATGTTCCTAAGTCTCCTGCATCCACTTCTGAAAATATTTTAATCAAACCTCAAAAGCAGTGGTCTCATGATGACAGAATCAAGGATAACGAATAAAAGCATTTCATACTCTTGTCCTACCCATGATGTAAGAAATCTGTCATTAAATGTGCCACTGCTAAATCCATGTGGAATGATTTATTATTAAGTCATGAGGGACCATCTAATACTAGAGATACCAAAATTGCTGCCCTCAGATTAAAATCAAATGCTTTCAAAGCACTTGAAGGTGAAAAGGTAAAAGAGACCTTCACCAGGCTGAAATGTTATTACATATAACTGTGAAAAAAAAATGTTTAAAATTCCTTCAACGAAGTTAATGCACATTTTGTATTAATAGCTTTCCCAAGAAATGGCTAAGTATGAATGAAACTCAAAACGCTTAATAACTTTTCAAAAATGATACTCGAGACTACGTCCTGTATGGCAAATATAACTATGGAAGCAATAGCTGATTGATCAAATCTATGAAGTCTAAGACTAAAAGATTTAACATTCAGAGCTCTACATCAAAAGCCCTGATTTCTAACACTTATTTTCTAGACAGTGACTCAAATGTTAAGGAAGACACCAGGAGCAACAGTGAATTCTTGGCTAATCTTAATGCTGAGTTTCATGAAGCAAGCCCCTTTACAAACAAAAAAAAGATCTACAAAAGAGCAGGAAGATTGGTTTCAGCTAGGAAACCCATAGACAACCACTAAAACATCATCACCACTTATCCCTTCATCTAACAAAAACAACACTAGCCTAAAATTTTTACACAAATTTCATCCCTAATCACAACAACATAATCAAATCACTAACAATAGTCAAAAGGACTACAAGGTAAATACAAAGTTAAATGGGCCCTTCTTACTAAGAAGATTGATGTTGTATCAAAAAATAAGATTGAAAAGGGTTGGTACTAAGTCAATTTGACATGATGAAGAGTCTTTATTCTCTAGGGATAAAGGGGTTACTAGGGTTAAAGCATTCATGGCTATCGCTGAGGATGAGCCAGCTGTGGGAAAGGCTAATGCTAGGTTTGGATAAAGGTGGAAATCACCATGAAAAAGGGATTACTAAATATATTGATGTATGGTAAATCTAATAGAGGTTGTTCTAGACACAATGACATAGGTTAAACAAAATATACACATAGTATTCAAAGGAGTCATGTCCTAAATGGTATTTGGGGATACCTCCTGGACACAAGGATACAGCTCAGTGAATCATATGGAATCATTTTCACCAAGCTGCTATGTGAATGGCCGGTTATTCGCGGGGGGGGTGTTTAAACAAAAAGAAAAAAAAGGAAACAAAATTTGAGTGAAACAAGGATTCTAGATAGTATAAATACAAAACTAAGGAAAACCTTAAAACATTTTTCTCTCCCTCTTTGTTTGTTCGGCCGAATCCCTCAAGAAGAAGAAAAATTTTTTTATCAAGAACCAAGGTGTGATTAATTGGGGTAACTTCCCCACCCCCCCCCCGAAGTAAAGGTTTATGTAGCGATCTTTTAATTAAGGTTTTTGTTTAATCTTTTTATAATTAGTAACTTTAATTGATGGAATAATTAGGGTTCATAAATTTTCTGAAAAAAAACTATATGGGAGTGTTCGGGATTAGATTTAGAGCATGTGGGTGTAAACGGTTTAGGTTAGATCGCGTTAAATTGAAAGTTAGGGTTTGGCAGAATTTTGGGTCGTGTTGATTGAATGATATCTCAATGATAAAAAGGAGTTTTGGGATGAATCTTGTGCCTAAATTGAAGTTCAGATATCCTAGTTTCCCAAAAGTCTGGCCCAAAAGTTGTGAGTTCGGGAAGTTAGGTCAAATAATTTTGCAAGAAGACGTGATCAAAACAGTAAAATCGGGTTAGATTTGGGTCTGATTTCGAGGAGTAAAACCCCTACTTAAAAGTTGATTCAAGGCTTGAGAAAAATCCAAGGTCATATTTTATGTTACTATAACTATGTATTCAAAGGAACAAGTCCTAATTCATTGTCTAATAAGTTTTAGAAAAATCGAAACTTTTTGGTGTGGGTTCAGTACAATTGAGTACTATTTGTGATGTTAATTTTTTATAAAATAGTTAAGCTCCAAAATTAATATTTTCTGAAAAATCACAGTAGTTCATAACCATTGGGAAGGTAGTAATGAAAGGGGAAAACACAATTTGATGATTTAGTATTTTATTTGTAGTCATAAAGTGACTATAAAATTCTGCCAAAATCTAGAAGAACAAGAATTAAGTATTAAATGTAATTTAAATGATAATAGAGATATGGAAGTATGGTAAAGGGTTTATAATCATAATATAAACTTATAGTATATCAATTGATTGTTACATCGTCTTGGGCATTTAGCCTAATCGCGTGTAACATGGGTTTTATTTGTGTTTAGTTGATTGCAAGGATATTGTGAAGTAGCTGTGCATCAGGTGAGTTTCATAGTCCTATTTTTATGTTTTTATTAGGATGGAAATGATGCAAAATATGTTTTGAAATGTTTTATCGCTGTGATTATGTGTTTTAAATTGCATTTAGACATTATATGACTATTATATGACTAGTTATAAAGAGTTATTTGGGAATCAAGATGAGTACGCCTACTTAGTGAGATTGTGATATTGATTTGGGATCGGATGAGTATGCCTACTTAGTGAGATCGGATGAGTATGCCTACCCAATGTGATATGCTATGTGATACATTTGTGGTGAGCTTGGTTGCTTATAGTGCCAGCTATTCTAAGCCCGAATGCGAAATTTAGTATGTGGATATGTTGATTTGATTTTGGTTGCATGCTAGCATAAGTTCATGATAGTTTATTATTTTCCTTTATTTTGATAGTCACAGTAAAAGCGAGTATTATTGCGTGTCTAAAACCTATAACTCTCACCAACATTATTGTTGACGTTTTAAGCATCATTTTCAGGTGAGCATCATGAGGAAAGTGAAGTTAGGAATATTGGCTAGTGTGACCGTAGGCTTGCATGCGGAGTTTCCCTAGTTTTAAATTTTGTATTTGCTTTGAATTGATTCTATGATTGTTTTAGGTTTTGGATTATTTCATTATGTATTTGTATTGGAGTGACTCTTTCACCTCAATACAAGACTCCTTTCTTTGTGTTTGGTATTGTCATGACACTTTGTGTCCATTTTAGCTTTGTCTAATGCATTATAGGCTCTCTATTGTTGACACCATTATGTTGTGATGATACCCATGACATTACACCTCGTGTTTTTGCCTTGGCGGGGTGTGACAGATTGGTATCAGAGCCTTTGGTTATAGTAGTAAGTGGTTTGACCTAGACTATAACCTAGGAGTCCTTCATATAGTTGCATTATAGGGTTTAAGTGATTTATAACGTAAGTATTATATTTTCCCGCCTATTCGAAAGTTTGAATTATTCTATTTTGTCTACTATTATCTAATATAATATATACTTATACCTTATTATTATTTTAGTTATGTCTCCCCCTACCTGTAAGAAATTCCGTTGGGGAATCGTTGTCCCAACCGGACTTAAGCGCTATACGGATCCAGCGACTAGACTTAGAATGAACGGACGAACCGCAAATGCCGAATACCCATTGATTTGTATCCGTGTTGAGTTGAGGAAAAGTTGGTTATGAGAGAAGTGGAAGGAAAATAGATTATGAAGAAGGAAATGAGAATGATTTCAAAGGATGCCACAATCTCTGAATTCCCTGGATATACATCATCTAATGATGAAGAGGAAGAAGAGGATGAAGAAGAGGACGAAGAAGAGTATGAAGAAGCAAAAGAAGAAGAGGATGAGGAAGAGTCGGAAAAGGAAGAGTCAGAAAAGAAAAGATCCAAAGAGGCATCAGAAATGGGATCAAACTCTGAGCCTCCAGGTTATGCAGCAATTGAAAATGAAGTAGAGTCAGATCTCGAGTCCACAGAAAGGAGTGAACCCAAGTGTAAGGAGGTGGAAGATATTTATGAGAGTGGCGTTCGACCCAAACCAGATTCATTTTAGCTATTCTGCCTATGTGTTACCCGACTATCCATCTTGTTTCATGTTTTGAAAGTTTTAGTTTGTTTTTTCTATGGTTGGAGCAATGTTTAGGAATGTTATTTTCGACTTTTTGATTTTTAAGTATTTTAATATTATGACTTATTGGACTCACGAATCCTCCGATGAAGCATGAGCGTCAAAACCTCCATAATGAGAGGTAATAATAGATTTGGAGAAATGGATCACCTTGGGCGAAGGCCCTTCTCCCCACTTTAAAATAAACATGTTAGAGACCGTTAAAGCTAATCTAAAATGAATAACAGTAGTAGGAAACGCACTCAACTAATCCAAGAAGAAACCATGCGATCATGAAATCCAAAACCAATTAGGACCTCCCTCAAGAACGCCCAATCAACCGTATCATACGCTTTCTGAATATCCACTTTGAACGGACACCTCGGAACACCGCGTGTGATTATTTCCGCGTGTGATGAATTGAATGATTTGAATTATGTGTTATGTGGTGTTTGTTTTTTTTTGCTTTCTTGTCTTTACATCTTCTTGTGTTCCCTTTTAAAGCTTTTATTCCTATTTTCCTTTCTATTTCTTTTTTATGTTCTTTTTTATTTGTTTGTGTTATCTTAGCAGTGTCATCATAGGAGGGGAGTACATTTGTGAAAGGGAGAAGGGGCATCTTATAATTATGGTGGCCAAACATAATATACGTGCGAGTACTAAAACACAAGGGACTTGCAAGTATGATTACTTGGGATATGATATCGTTAAACCACGTTATATGTTGGTTATACTTGTACGTATATGGTTATGTATAGAGTATGATAAGAATATAGGATTGGAAATCCTTATTCTATCGTCTAATGTATATAATTTATCTTTTTATAGAAATGGCTCCATCCCGCGAGTGGTCCTTAGAACGAGGAGTACCCCGCATTGCTTGCTTTCATCACTGTCAAATCAATCGCAAAACATCATTCCTCAAATCGTCACCCAAGTAACTAATAATGTAAACAATTCTAATGGTGGAAATGGTAGGAATGGTGGGAACAATGGATGTTCTTACAAGGCATTCTTGGCCTGTAATCCCCGAGACTATGATGGGAAAGGTGGTGCGGTAGCAGCTACAGATGGATTAAGAAAATGGAGTCTGTAATAGAAAATAGTAGATGTGCGGAAAATCAAAAGGTGAAGTATGTTGCTAGTTCATTCATAAATAAGGCGTTGACATGGTGGAACACCCAGGTTCAGGCAAGGGGTCATGAGGCTGCTATAGGTATGTCATGGGTTGATTTCAAGGCGTTGCTTATGGAAGAGTTTTGTCCAAGTAATGAAATCGAGAAGTTGGAGAGTGAATTCTAAAATCATACTATGATTAGGGCTAATCATACAGGGTATACTGATCGGTTCTATGAGTTAGCCAAACTAGTTCCACACTTGGTAACTCCTGAATTGAAGCGTATTGGGAGGTATATAAACGGATTGCCACCTCAAATTCATGGAATGCTCCAATCAACTCAACCAACCACAATATAGAGTGCTATTCTTAAGGCTGGGATACTTACTGATGAGGCAGTCCGTTGTGGTACATTAACAAGGAGTAGTGAGAAAAGAAAGGAAGTGAAAGAAACAAGTAAACAAGGAGCTTCATGGAAAGATAATAAGAAGGCAAAAGTAGGAAAAGGATTTATGGCGACAGCCCCTCCTAGAAATGAAAATGTGGGCTCATATTCTAAGTGTGCTAAGTGTTCTGCTTATCATCCAGAAGGTGGACTTTGTAGGTTGTGTTATAACTGTCAGAAATCGGGTCACTTTGCTAGAGATTGGCAGGCACCCGTTAGGCAGGTGGCACCAGTTAGTGCTATCAGGATGGAAAACAATCAAAGGGTTTGTTATGAATGTAGGAGCTTCGAACATCTTCGTAGTACTTGTCCTAAGTTGAATCGAGCACCTGGTCAAGCAGTAAACCGTCTAGCTTTGGAGGGCAACCAAAATACCAAAAACAATGGGAATCAAGCTAAAGGAAGGGCCTTTAGCGTGAATGTAGTCGATGCCTTGCAGGATCCTAACATTGTGATGGGTACTTTCTCTTTATAGGATCACTTTGCTACTGTACTTTTTGATTCTGGAGCTGATTTTAGTTTTATTTCCATTAAGTTTGCACCCTTATTAAATGTGAAACCTAGTATCGTAAGCCCTAGATATGTAATAGAAATAGCTAATGGTAAGAAAGAAGAAGTTGATAGGATTATCCGTGACTGCAAACTAGAACTAGGAAATTCCTTGTTCATTATAAACTTGATACCGTTAGGTCATGGAAGTTTTGATGTGATTGTGGGGATGGATTGGTTATCTAATAATAAGGCTGAGATAGTGTGTCATGAGAAGGAGGTTAGGATACCATTGGAAAGTGGTGAGGTACTTCGTGTTCAAGGGGAACGTACTTTAGGAGGCACGAAAACACTGATGAGCACGAAGGCAGAGGAACCAGAGTTGAGCGATATTCCCATTGTACAAGATTTCGTAGATGTATTTCCGGATTACTTTTCGCGATTACCACCGCAACAAAAAGTTGAGTTCCGCATAGATTTAATTCTTGGAGCGACGCCGGTTGCGAAGTCTCCATATCAACTAGCACCCTCAGAAATGCAAGATTTGTCTGAACAACTTCAAGAATTGCAAGATAAGGGTTTCATCCGGCCAAGTCATTCTCCGTAGGGAGCCCCGATGTTATTTGTTAAGAAGAAGGACGGTTTAATACGCATGTGTATAGACTACCGCGAATTGAACAAGTTGACCGTCAAGAACCGTTACCTTCTCCCCAGGATCGACGACTTATTCGATCAATTGCAAGGAGCGTGTTACTTCTCTAAGATAGATATTCGGTCGGGTTATCATCATCTTAGAGTGCATGAGGATGATGTTCCAAAGACTGCGTTTCAAACAAGATATCGACACTTTGAGTTTACGGTTATGCCTTTTAGGTTAACCAATGCACCAGCGGTTTTCATGGACTTAATGAACCGGGTTTGCAAATCGTACTTAGATAAGTTTTTCATCGTATTCATTGATGATATCTTGATCTAATCAAAGACTAAGGAGGATCATGAGGTTCATTTGAAGTTGGCGTTGGAGCTACTGAAGAAGGAGAGGTTGTATGCTAAGTTTTCCAAGTGTGAGTTCTGGTTGCAAGAAGTGCACTTTCTCGGTCATGTGGTCAATCATGACGGGATTCACGTGGACCCAAGTAAGATTGAGGCAGTAAAGAACTGGAAGGCTCCTACAACGCCGTCCGAGATACGATCATTTTTGAGGTTAGCTAGTTACTACCGACGTTTTATCGTGAACTTCTCTAAGATTGCTAAACCCCTTACTTTGTTGACTCAGAAAAACAAGAAGTATGAGTGGGGCGCGTAGCAGGAAGAGGCTTTCCATACTTTGAAAGATATTTTATGTAATGCTCCAATATTGTCGTTGCCTGATGGAATTAAAGATTTTGTAGTATACTGTGAAGCGTCGAATCAAGGGTTAGGTTGTGTACTCATGCAAAGAGGCAAGGTAATCGCCTATGCATCACGACAATTGAAGATCCATGAGAGGAATTATACAATACACGACCTAGAGTTGGGAGCAGTAGTGTTTGCTCTTAAGACTTAGAGGTATTACTTGTACAGAACTAAGAGTGTCATTTATACGAATCATAAGAGTCTTCAACACATATTCGATTAGAAGGAGTTGAATATACGTCAAAGGAGGTGGATTGAGTTATTCAGCTACTATGAGTGTGAGATTTGATATCATTTAGGTAAGGCTAACATAGTAGTTGATGCCTTAAGTAGGAAAGAGCGAGTAAAACCTAGACGTGTATGAGCAATGGCTATGACCATTCAGTCCGGAGTTAAGTCCGGAGTTAAAAGAATGATACTGTCAGCTCAGAGTGAGGCGTTTAAGGAAGATAACGCGCCAGTAGAAAGATTACACAGGTTAGACCAGCAGATGGAACAGAAAAAAGATGAGAGTTTATACTTTATGGATCGTATATGGGTTCCGTTAGTGGGAGGTGTAAGAACCATAATCATAGACGAAGCTTAGAAGACTAGGTACTCTGTACATCCGGGAGCGGATAAGATGTACCATGATCTTCAAGATATGTATTGGTGGCCTGGTATGAAAAGGGATATCGCTACATATGTTAGCAAATGTTTAATTTGTTTGAAAGTGAAAGTCAAGCATCAAAGGCCCTCAGGTTTATTGCAACAACCCGAGATACCCAAGTGGAAATAGGATAATATTATTGTAGATTTTATCATGAAGTTACCTAGGACGAAGAGTGGGCATGATACTATATGGGTAATAGTCGATAGAATGACCAAGTCACGCATGAGGATTACAGTATGAAGAAGTTGGCAAGGTTGTACATTGATGAGATCGTCGCACGACATGGAGTGTCTGTGTCGATTATTTCGGATTGGGATGGACAGTTTACATCGCGATTCTAGCAAACATTACAGAAAGATTTAGGGACGTGATTGGATATGAGTACGGATTATCATCCTCAGACTGATGGATGATGTATAGTTTTAATACATATAATAATATAAAGTATAGAAAATTCCAAAACTACCCTTGAGGACAAAGGTAGTAGGAAAAATCATACAAAAATACTACACGTTTAACCGGTAAGTGATTACCGGGTCGTATTCCCAAAGACTTATGAAATTGAGACCTCGTTTGTTATTTGGACAATGACTAGAATTGGTTCAAAGATGATTTATTTTCTAAAATCCTAAAAGTAAGCAAATAAAGGGACAATTAAACCTAACTATGAAAAAATGATAACGGGAAATAAAGTAAACACGACAAATAAGCTAGAACACTAAAATTAAACCCTAAATACTTTTTTAAACTTTTTCTAATCCTAAATGACTATTTAAAAGTAAAAAGCTAAGGAAATTCTAAACCGAGAGTAATTTGAGCTAAAAACGAAGAAAACGAGAACGGGGATCGAATCCCGTTCTTTAAAAATTGAACTTTCAAAATATTAACCCTACGGAAGTAAATTTCAACCTAAGCCTAGAATATGACAAAAGAAAATTTTATAAAAAAGAAAATTATTTTTTTGATTATTTTTCTATTTTTTATGATTTTTTAAAGTTTTTAACTAAATTAATTCACGAAAAATATAAAACTTTAAGCTAAAAATCCTAAAAAATTTCTAAAAATAGCTTATAATAAGCAAGATGCAGGAAAAATAAGAAATCCTAAATTGCTAAACTAAATAAGCCGGGAAAATTCAAATAAGCAATCGAATTGCTTATTATATATAAAGTTCAAAAAAGGGTTAAAACATTTGATTGTGCAAAGATGGACGTAAAAGTCCCAAGGGCACGTTGGTGAGGGGTGTGTGTGTTGAGGCTTTATAAAAGGGTGAGACTAGGTTGAGGTCGGGGGTTCGAGTCTTGCTCACCCCCGACTTCCTTGGTTTCCCCTTTTTTATTTTTTTGCAAAAACCTAAAAAAGCAAAGTTTTAAAACAGCTTATAATAAGTTCTTTTTTTGAAAACAACTTTTCTAAAAGTCACTAATAAGCTAGAAACAGCTTAAAAATCAGACAACCTATACTTAGCCATTTTTCTTACTTTTAAACAAAACCAAATAGGCTAGAAACTAAGATAAGCTAAAACTCGGCTTAATAAGCTATAACTATACTAATTTCTAACCTGATAAGCTAGAGATAAGCAACAAACTAAAAGCAATAAGCTTAAAAATCAAATAGGCACTTAAAGAGAAACTAGCAGCTTAAACAGACCAATAGGCACCTTTTGAGCTTAATTATAAGCACACAAAAAGATCCTTATGACTATAAGCCCTATACTACCTTAAACCTTGACCAAAAAGCTATTTGAAAAAGAAAACAAAAGACATTTTGAAATTCAATTAAGCAGTGAAAAAGCTACTTAGGCTATATTTGATATTTTTGGTTTTTTTTATGAAAAGCTAGAATAAGTTGAATCCTGGACTAAATAAGCTATAAACTACTTATTTCTAACCTAATAAGCTAATTTAAACAACAACTAAACTAAAACTTAAACTATAAGCTAAAAAATACAAATAAGCTCTTTGGTATAAACTGCTAACCAAGCAGGCCTTAAGGGCAACTTTAAGCTTATTTTAAGATAAGCTAATGGATCCTTATGGCTCTAAGCCCTACACCTACTTAAACATTGGCCAAAAAGCTACTAGAAATAGGAAACAAAAAACATTTTGAAAAACAAATGGTCAAAGAAAAAGCTAGTTAAAAATGGCTTATGTACTAAGTACATGCCGAGTTTACTTTTAGTTTTGAAAAGAAGAATAGCTGATTTTAAGGCTAAAAACAGATGACTTAATGAACTAATTTTAGAAAAATAAACTGAAACATATTAATAATGACCTACTCAGTGTTGGTTGTGGGATCGGATGGGTACGCCTACCTAATATGATATGCTGTGTGATACATTCTGGGTGAGCTTGGTTACTTTTAGTGCCAGCTACTCTAAGCCCGAATGGGAAATTAAGAATGTGAATATGTTGATTTGATTTTGGTTGCATGCTAGCATAGGTTCATTATAATTCATATTTGTCCAATTTTGTTTTGATAATCACAGTAAAAGTGAGTATTATTGCGTGTCTAAAACCTATGACTCTCACCAACGTTATTATTAATGTTTTAAGCATCATTTTCAGGTGAGCATCGTGAGGAAAGTGAAGTTAGGAAGATTGGCTAGTGAGACCGTAGGCTTGCATGCGGAGTTTTCCTAGTTTTAAATTTCGTATTTGCTTTGAATTGATTTTATAATTGTTTTAGGTTTTGGATTATTTCGTTATGTCTTTGTATTGGAGTGACTTCTTTTTTACCT
The DNA here is from genome assembly GCA_026074375.1 of Tanacetum coccineum. NCBI lineage: Eukaryota > Viridiplantae > Streptophyta > Magnoliopsida > Asterales > Asteraceae > Tanacetum > Tanacetum coccineum. The sequence goes on from BQNB010045371.1 coordinate 43,039, forward strand.
CAATACAAGACTCATTTTCTTGTGTTTGGTATTGTCATGACACTTTGTGTCCATTTTAATTTTGTTTTATGCATTTTAGTTCTCTCTATTGTTGACACCATTGTGTTTTGATGATACCCATGAAGTTACGCCTTGTGTTTCCGCCTTGGCGGGGTGTGACATGTTTATACAAAGAAGATGATGATGAGAAAATATTTACATCAAAGGAACCCTTTGAAGAATTATGTTGGGATCTCAGATTTGATGATTACAAAATTAAATATGCATAAATGAAGACGAATGAAACAACAAGGGATTAATATGACACTTTGGTATTCTACATATGGAAGAATTAAAAGCTGGAAGATTTCCATGAAGATAGGCATTGAAAAGTCAAAGAATATCAAAGATAAAGGAAGGTTTTAATTAGTTTTAATTAGCTTCCTAATATAATTAATTAGCTTCATTTGTAAGCCTTAATATCCCTCTATATAAAGGGTATTAGGGTGAATAGTTTCATTATCCATCATAGTTAGATCTCTCCAATGAGAGTCTAATAGTTAGCTTATTAGTTTGTGTAATAGTTAGTTATCTAGATAGCATAGTCGACTGATTAAAGTCGAATAGTTTATAGTTTATTAGTATGAATAAAGAAAACCTTGTGATAACATTGATATTCTTATTTGTTATTCCGCTGTGCTTTATATCATTCAATGTTATTATATCCTAGATGGGCAAAACGATCTATGAAGCCTACAATTAGGTTTCAACAGTTGGTATCAGAGCGGGTTGCTCTTGATATCTAGGATTCAAGGTTTTATGGTCGAAGAACGAAGAAGAATCCTAAAAATCCGTTTAGGATTTTTATGTTCGTCACTTTCTGGGCAGCCGTGGTAAAACGATGATAAATCGTTCGTTAACCGTTGGATCGTCACAAAATTTTAACTGGAGGTTCTATACACGTATAGAAAAGCTTTTGTATACAAGGCGTGTTGCTGAAAGGTTCATACTAGCTTTGGTAAGTTGATCTCTTGATCAATGATGAACCCTAGTAAGAATACATGACACACGACGTTCTGATGATGGTGCAACTAGGGTTTTCATCAAACCCTAATTGATTCGAAGTGGTAGCAGCAGGTGTTTCAATTGAATCAGATGGCATGCTGAAATCAGGACTAAAGAAGATTAATATTGTTTGGAAAAAAGAAGGCAAAAGAAAGTTAGTACTGTTCGAGTTTATTTGTACTGCTTGCATTGTCCGATAAAAGCAGTTTCCACTGCTAGTTATGATCGATATCGGACAA